>WTSP01005974.1:33991-44284 GCA_025331215.1 Actenoides lindsayi
GTAGCTTATCAGTTCCGTAGGAACAGCAAGTTCCCATTACTCTTGCAACTTTGCAGGACCTGGCCGTGGAATCTTCACTCCACTCCATCCCCCACACCGCTTGCGGGCAGTTTTGGCTAGGGAACTGCGGTGAAATAGATTCCTGACATACCAGTTGCACTCGTCCCTCAAAGTTTCTCAGCTGTTGTACCTTTCCTTATGTGTGAACAATGCTGCAACTTTAATATGATTTTAGTTTTTAAAATCATCCCCAGTCATGATTCCACAGTAGGGATAAAAGGAGGAGAAATTTTTAAATTACTTAAAAATATACCACGTGGAATAAACAGTAATAACAGGAAAGTGAAATTTATTTTTGCGTAAGAAATGAATGTTCTGTCTTTCAGTACTGTAAATTAGGAGATACTCCATTGAAACCAACCTGGTTGTACTAGTGTAAATCTAGTGAATAAAAGGAAATCACCACCATCAAATCCAGACCTGTAAAAGGCAGACAATATCAAAAGAGAAAAATTGCCACATGCTTGATGGAAATTGATAGAGTTCATATTAATTTGTCCTTATTTCCTGACACATTACAGCAACACTTAAGGCCTGTAATCCCACCAGTTTTCATTGTCCTGCAATCAGTTCATGGTTCTCAGAACTTATTCTAAATAAGCATGGACATTTTGAAACCATGCCCTGCTCTCACAGTGATCCTAATTTTATGTCATTACATTTTTTTTTTTTTATTCTTACCTAAACATCTATCATGACATGTTAACAGAGGCCATTAAAAAATAATTTAAAAAACACAAAACAAAAACAAAGCAGAACAAAACAGTATAAAGCTTCAAATATGGTGTAAGGATATTGTTTTCAATATACTATGGTTTTATAAATGCACATAGAGTACAAACAACCATCACTGCAGCTACAGCCAATCCATCTAAACCCACAGAATATTTAAGATGGAAAATCTCACAGTTGGGATTGCTCTGTAGATTGTCTCTATAAAGGAGATCTCCTTAAGGGAAAAAATGCATTTTTACAGACATAGGTTGTATCAGAATTTCTTTGGTCTGTGGAATTTAGTAGTTTTCACAAATTAATTAGAAGAAAACCATCAAAGCTTCTATCCATGGTGTTGTTTTAGTTGTTCACAACTGAATACTTTTCATAACAATCAAAGTGAAACTTCTTCACCTGCCCACTGTACAGGATAGTCCCTGCAGAGAGGCTGAAACTGAAACCTTACACCTTCTGCCCCTTGTGACCACGAAGCCTCTAGGCTGAAGGGTCATGTTCACTGGGTCCATCAATGAAGCTGTAATTCTTTTATGCATAATGGATGGTGTATCCTTAAGACCAGCAGGATACCTACAGGGTAGAAAATCCTGTGCAGGACTAAGGACCAGGAGATTCTGGTAAGGAATCAGTAAAGTCTGTGGAGGTGGAAAGAGTGGGTTTGAAATATGTTCCCCATTTGGGATGCATATAATTTTAAAGGCATGCTCTTCCTCCACAATCCAGAAAAGTTGTAAGACTCTACATTCTTTATGGAGATATGCATATTCCTTATGGAAGTGCATATCACCATGTATGTCAGGCACTCCTCGCTTCTGGATTTCCTGTACCCTTGTGTTCCCACTCAGTAGGGCATCTGCTGTAGATGCCACCATGAGATTCCTAATGCATTCAACAGAGTTTAGAGAGCTCACTTAAGGCTCTCAATACCAGTCTAGGAAGGAGGCACCTAAGAATTAATAATTAACTAAAGCACACAATTTATACCCATCTGTGATTTTAGTCTAGTCCCTCAAAAATACATGCAGGAATCTAAATACTAAACCTAAGGTATTCAGATGTCTACATTGATTGACAATTTTTACCTTAAACAGTTAGTAAATTCTAAGTAGAGAGATGTTTAAGGTATAAGACAGGTAAAGAACAGAAAATTGTGAGTACATAGCAGGAGCTGTAGCAATAGGTCTCTGTCTTGTCCCACTCCATGGATGACAAGGGAGGTGAATCATTATGATCCCCTGATCATAGTGACCCTGTCCCTGCACGCCAGGGCCACAGAGGCAGTAAAGTCAGAACAACTGAGGAACAATGTAAAACAATTTATTGGTTATCCCTAACAAGAATCAACAAATGGTGTGGATGAAGGTGTTTCAGCAATAAAGGTTATTTTCTTATCAACTACTTTAAGGCACAACTAAGTATCAGGGAGGAGGAAAGAAAAAGATGGGAGGGGGTGAGGAGAGAGAGATTAAGATAGAAGATATCACCACACTTGGATCCAGTGAGGTCTCACAGGACCAATCCAAAACTCAAGTTCTTTGGTGGTGGGTGCACACTGATCAATATTTTCCCATCTCTTTTTTATGCTGGTGGCATCCCCAATTTACATAGGAAGCATAGAGGCCATCCTAATTTTCATGAGCCCCTTCTGATGCAGTCTGCTTTAGACCTCCACCTGGTGCAGTCACAGTGGCTAGCAGAAAAAAATAACTCAGGGAAAAGACACCATCCTGTCTACACAGAATTTATCTCTTCCTATTGTTAATTTATCTGCAAGGAGCCAGGGTAGGACAGCAAAGCCATTGAGGCACTCACACCTCCTTCCTGCATTCAGACCTTGCTCATTTTCTGACAAGATCTTATCAGAACACAAGACATCAGTAGTTGGGCTCTCACAGTTTCTGTGAAGAAAGTATCATAGGGATGTTGTTTTTTCCAAGAAAGTTTTAGTCATGAAACAAGAGCAGAAGCATAATTTCTAAGTTATAAGCAGGACCAAAATTTTAAAAGGAAAAACCAGCAAGATAAGACAAATGAGTTTGTTCACAGGTAAATAAAATAAGCAAGTTGGGAAATCCTATCTTGATTCTAAAACTCAGAATATGGAGAGCATGAATGAGATGGGCGTTTTAGATGAAAGAGATGTAAATGAAATATTGACTTATCATAGTAGAAAAAGATATAATACAGTCGAGCAAATCTGTAAGCATTCATGTGGACTTCTTCACTCATGTGAATGTACTCTTTGGGAGCAGTAAGACAGCAGGAAGCAAGGGAGACATTTATTTGAAACTAAAAATTGAAAATAAGAAATACTGTAATCTTGAACATCCATCAGAGCATAATTGTTGTTTTCCATTTAGTGGCAAAGTATGACTTTCCGAGGGCTGGTAGAAGGATCACTGTTTCACAAGGACAGCTCTGATGATGAGCGATAGTCCTGGTGTCCTAGTAAGAAACTTTATCTTTTTTCCTCCCCTTGCCATGCCATGCTGCTAGTTATAAAAGCTTGGTGTAATCCCCAGAGTTTATAGAGAAAGTGCATTAGATGTAAGGAGGGCAAGACAGACGTTGGCTTTGGCAGTTTGTGTGAACTCATTAAGGGCAGCAGCAAACTCCCTTGGTAGACCAAGAGAAATGTATTCCCCTTTTGAATCACTATTCAGAAAGTACCAGAACAACCAATCTGAGTTACAAGTTCACCATGTTTATATGTAAAAGTATAAATTCACATACATATGAATACTATAGACTTCCACTAGAAAATAAATCTTTTTGCTTTTTTCTTGGTTTGTTTTAATTCTGTACATATCTCTACAAACTTCCTCCAAAGTCAATTAGTGTTTTAAAACCTGACTCTAATCAAAATAAAATGGGATCTTGTTATAGTTATATGATGAAACAGCACACAAAGGGAGAGATAATGAATTTAAGCATTGGGGATTCTGACTGATACACTTCTGGAACTGAAATCTTGTCAAGAAAGGAGCACACGTTCTTTCTCATTGGATCATTCTCATTAAATATGGCAAGTTATAGAGAGCAGAAAAATCTCAGACTAGATTAGCAATACCCTATTTTCCACATTAAGCAAGGAGAGAAAATGGTACCCAATTAAAACATAGTGTAAGCAAGCACAAGCAGTTAGCTCTTGGAAAAAAAACCAACTAGTTTTAGACAGTAAAACAATGCTGCAAGCCCACACAGTCATTCACTCTAAAACTTCTCACCCTTTTAATAACACATCTTTCTTTTACAGCATTTTTATGAAATCTCTCCTATACTCTAGGGCATAAGCCATGATGTATCTAAAATCTAATAATATATACAATGGACTGTTTGCTAGATTCATTACAGGTTTTTTTTTCAAGTATTGAAATCCATGTAATTATTTTCTACCAATATCTTTGTGTGCATTCTCTTTACCATTCTACACTATGTAACACTGCTACTGAATGTATGATATATTGAAAGGTATAAATTCATTCTATAAATACTAGAAATAAAACTCCTTAGAAGCAAAGGGAAATAAAATAATTTTAAAAATCAAGACTATATTTTTATCAAGATTATTTTTCTGACTAAGAGGAGTTTGAGCCAGTCGAAATTAGCCCACTTTGATGATATTAATGAACTAGTACTGACAATAATGCTATTTAGTTGTGTAATAAGGGCAACCTGAAAACAGCCTGGCAACCCATAGTTTTATAAAAATACAGATATATACAAATGTACAAATTATTCCTTCACCATTCCCTTTCGCATCAAGTGAATTTCTTGCATTTGATCCTCAGTAGTTTTATTGTCATGCCATGAAGATATAATTCTCTCTGGTTGGTGTTTTGGTTTTTTGTTTGTTTGCTTGTTTTGGGGTTTTTTACCTTTTTTTTTCTTGTCTCCACTGAATCATTAACCACAGCATCACAGAGCTTGCCTTGCAAAGATTCTGCACAAGCGTAAATGTAGGATTCTTTCACTCACAACCAGTAGTGCTAAGAGACACTAATCATGGACTGTGCAAACGCAAACAGTAATACCTACCCTAAAGTCCTTACGTAGCTTTAATGCCAGTCTCAGAAATTTAGACAGCCCTGTACTTGTTTCATCAGTGCCACTTGGATGCAAGTGCGGAGACCCTTTGGCTAAATAAAACCCTAGGAAAGACTAGAACTCTTAGCATGTAAATTGTTGATTGTTAATGTGCTATCATGGTTTAAAATGTCTACAGAATTTTCTGCTTCTGACCTTAAGACAGTCTTAAATCAATTCCAGTCTGGCAATATTCCGCTCTTCCTGAAGAGTGACCTGGAGACTGATTTTAGATCTCCGGAGATTATCCAGACCAGTGTCACATTCAGTGGTAGCTCTACTGCTTTTCTTTTGATGGGAATCTTAACAGAAAATGTGCCAGTATATTTAAAACATATACTGTGTGTGTGCATGCATTTCCACAAGTGCACTGACACTTAACACAAAAGTTTTAAGAGATCAGTGTTGTACCAGCCAAGAGATTATCAGTTATTCTTTAACGAGATAAGAATATTTACATGTTTAAAAAACAGAAAAAAACCCCCATCCATTACCTTTTAAAGAATCTTGTAACTTTTTCTTGCACTCTTCACACATCATCCTTGTTGTCAAATGCACACTTCTGCAAAAGAAAA
This sequence comes from Actenoides lindsayi, assembly GCA_025331215.1. Classification (NCBI taxonomy): domain Eukaryota; kingdom Metazoa; phylum Chordata; class Aves; order Coraciiformes; family Alcedinidae; genus Actenoides; species Actenoides lindsayi. The sequence goes on from WTSP01005974.1 coordinate 39,445, forward strand.
ACACAGAGGACTACTATGCAAGCACACAACTTCATGAGAACTCTGCAACACAGATCAACTTTGCAGTAATGTATCATTTTGTAACTCATTAAATGTTATGACAAGTTTGTAGTTTCCTCTACTGTACAACAGACCTGAACCTCTATAGCAAGAGTCTGCCAGAGTTTGCTACTAGTAAGGCAGAACAGCAACAAAAGATTTTAGGGAGGTTTCTAATATTTTTATGTTTATGAACCCCAGTGCTTCCATAAGAACTGCCCATGCCTCATTGCCAAGCAGACTATTGCAAATAGCATATTAGGTCAGCTGTAACTTTGTCTAAACAGTTGTTAAAAGCCTTCAAGCAGGTTCTCCAGGCCCCATTGGTCATCTGTACCAGCGCTGTACTACCTTGTAGTAAAAATGTTTTTCCTCCTGAGAAACCTATAAGATGTGATAACATGGGGATTTTTATTTAGTGAACAGCAGCTGATTGCATTCTGCATTGCTACAGTTTTATCATGCTGATGGCCCAGCTAACAAGGGATTGCAATGACTGAAGACAGAGAACAAATGCAGTTGAGTAGAATTGGGTTGCCCCACCCTATTTAAATTAGATCTAATAAGAACTTAAAATGTCTGCAACAATCTCCCTGTGTTATAACCATTGATCTGTGGGGCTAAGCAGCTATTGATCACCTCAAAAAATAAAGCAGCTGTAGACATGAGATGTGAAGCAAGCTGGACACTTCCCTTCCACTGCACCATGCCTGGCAGTGGAAAGTAATGTGCCAAGGAGGTTTTCAGTTGTATTTTTACAGTTTCATGATGTCTAACCCAGACTTCCCCTGTTTTCATACTGCTAGATTAGCTAGAGGAAAAAATACCCAAACAACAGCATAAGCAGTATGAATACATATTTGTCTTTAAAGCATGTGACAATGTCTTTCCATACTTGAAAGCAATAGGAGTCTTGTATGTGTTTATTAATATAAAATCATAAATGGTCTGCACTGCAGAACAGATTTTGACTGACACAGGGTAAACATGTTTTAAACTACAGAGAGAATTTAACAGAGCAGATATGGAAGGGACAGGTGAGGCGATGGGAACTACAGCCTTCACAATGAGTACCACTATGTGGCACACGACAGGGCACAATCATATAAAGCTCCTGAATTCATTCTCCCTGTGTCCCAATGTGCACGATGCTGTACCACACTAAACCAAGGCATTAATATGATCTCCCATTTAAGTAATTATTCAACAGCCACAGCTCTTATATAGCTAGAATCAAATATGTTCAAAAGATAGTTAACCACAAAAGAGATTTATGTGAAAAATACAGTGATTCATGGGTTAAACACAGAAATCTTTCTGAATCTGATGACAGTGGTAGCCATCACTTCACAAAGCACTTAAAATTGCTGCCCCTGCTACACTTCTGAGTGGTCCTTCCCCTTACAGCTCCCAGAAGTTTAATTAGGCACCACTATCATTACCTCATTTGCCTCAATTATATATATATATGTCATAAAAGGATGCAAATAGCAATGTTATTTGCAGTGTTCTTATGCAGCACAAACTTTTTACATAAATTTTTCATATATTTTTCTATTCCAGTCAAAGAAATAGCTACAGAATCTTAGGAAGGGCATCATGACAAAGGAAGAATACCCAAAATTGCTGAATATCCCACAAAACTAATTGATAGGTCTTCTAAATTCCATAGATAAAGTTCATCTCCTTCCACTTCCCCCAAATATTAACCTGTAAAATTATATTGTTTTAAAACAGTACACTGTTTAATGACATTAGCTGGTGTTTCAGGTTTGCAAACAATATTATTTTAATAGACTATCAAACCCACTAAACTCCAGAAGTCAAAGGCAAGGCAGACAAAGAAAGAGATGAACAAATGATTTCATGAAGCATACACGCAATTGGGAGAAATAAAAATCTCCAAATCTTTACCATTTAGTGAGTAGAGACAACATTTTGTGTGGATGAATTGCATGACCTCAAATGGGAAACTGAGGAGTACACAGGTATAGTAGAGCTTAAGGAGGCTCTTGAGCAATGGGAGTGGTGAAGTTCTCTCTGAAGATTTATCTAAGTTACAGAGATTTCTACACAGATAAAAAAAAGCTGCAACAGCTGCAAAAGCACTTAAATACAATACTTAAATGCATTGTGATGTACCATGTAGTATGGAAGTAGGAAACTTGTATTTACAGCAGAGAGTTGATCAAAAATAAGAAGGCTGGAGACATGAATGAATACTATTTATGAGAAGCGTATTCATTTCAGGAACCAAACGTTTGGTGTCAGCCTGTGACATTCATCTTGAGATGGCTATAATAAGTGATAATGATGGATGTAATCCACACAGCCAACAGCTTTACTAGCAAGGTAAATCACATTTAGTAGTCTCCACTCTTGAAGGATGTGCTCTAAATATTAATTTACAACCTTCCATTGCTATAGTCCTATAGACCAATATTACTCACGAACTAATTTTTAGGCTTTATATTATCATATTATTCTCCTGGATACTTTTAAACAGCACTGAACCTACAGAAACTTTTTAGATGTCTCCAGACATTTCCTGTGCAATGACTTCATATATGCAGTAAACTAAGGCCTCACACAACAAAACATTTCCTAAGGAGAAACTTAACTAGTCAAACTAAAACATATAGCTATCTCCTAAAAGGGGAAAACAAGACAAAATAAGAGGACTTCATTACAGATATTCTTTCATAGGATATGAAGCTACTTTTTTACATGTCAGAGTGAGAAGGAACTGGACTTCTTATCAATTAACTCCCACCTACTACCAGTTCTCACAAAATAATGCAAAGCACGTGAACATCTTCCCATCACATTCAACCAACCTCCAACAAATCCCTGAGCTAGAGGCATCAACTTTGGACTTCATGGTATTTGAAGAACTTTTTTTTCTTGATATCCTGTAGTTTTTAGAAGTCATATGTAGTTTAAGTAGTCACTATGGCCTGTGGCAATGAAGTTCCACAGCTTTAAATTCCTTTGTTAATAGAAACAATTTTTGTTTATATCCATTACTTTCAAATCATGTAATTTTGGTTTCATATTGTAAGGGAGTGTAAGTAATTGCTTTATTTACATTAGACATTCCTGTATATAACACAGACAATGGGATCTCGTGAAGATATCAACTAAGAATTTGAATGAGATTTTTTTTTAATAACCTTATTCAATGTAAATTCATGATATTTTTTCACTGTCCTCTAAGAAACATAAGTAACACAAACGACACTATTTAAAGGTGCCACATTATATCTGCTGAGTGCCTCAGACTGTCAACCATTTCTGTAGTTTAGTCCTAAATAAAACAACCATTTCTGTGGTTTAGTCCTAAATAAAACAATCACCTTTTAAAAACAAAGAGGAAAAAAAATGTTCAAAGATAATTATCTTGCCCTATTTCTACCCTCTTGTGCTCCTTTCATGCATTTATTGCCATTGCTGTCGAGTGTAATTTCTTTATTGGCATTTAAATAGACCTCCCTTATGAGAAGAATGCTACACTTCATCACTTGCTTCTTTTGCACATTCCCCGGAATTTTATTCAAAACTTGATAAGACATCTTTCTTAATCCCTTTCTCTTCTTCAAAATCAAGGGCTTACCCTATCACTTCTTAGCATGCCTAATTTCCTTGGAAAAAGCATTCTAGCAACTCTTCTCACCAAATTCTGTTTCCTGAAATATCACAGGATCACTGAGTATTCATTTCACTTAGGCCACTAAATTCATAAGAACCAGCAACTCTTTCGATCTCAGTCTATCTAGACAGCATCTGAAAGCTTACAACGTTTCATCACCAAGTCTCCCAACAGTTTGGTTCAAACTGAAGGCATAGATCAAAATTTGCAACATGCCTCTCTGACTCCATGCTGCATTCTGAATCACTATACAGCAGGAACTACTATAAAGTGAATGTTTGCAATACTCTGTACTTATTCAGCTTCTGCAAATACACATACCATATACAGAAGAATTACAACAGGACATTACTGATGATTAAATGAATTGCTAATGAAATGACTATACATCAGTGTCATAGCAGAAAACAGTTGTATATCTATGGAAGGAGACAAAATAGCATAGTTCTTTAATCTTATGTCCAATAACAGTATGATTCAGTGTAAGATAATGTATCAAATAGTGTGTCTTACTCTTTTTGGACATTAATCTTGACAGAAAAATCTTTAGCTTTGTATGGATTAGTCAATGCAAATTCATTAACTACTTGTCATGCTTCCAATACAATCTGCCCTGACCCTAAAGACTTAACAGTGTAGTGTTAATCAAATCTACACAACATCCCATACAGACAAAACAATCTGTTTCAGGTTAGTCAGATTTGGTCATCCCCTCCCCTGAAAAAGAAAAAAAAAAAAAACTGGAGTAAAGTATGTGAGAAGACCGTTGAAAAATATGACTCCCATTTAGTTTTTTAAAAATCTTTAGTTTTAATAAAATTATTCCTTTTTGTATATTGTAAGGAAAAAGAAAAAAAATCAGTTTTAGTTTTGTTAGTTTTGAGAGTTGACTCTAGAAAACTGCCACTTCTTTAAAGCAGTACATCAGAGCTCTACCTTACAAAGGATAAAATGAAAATATTGTCATTTCAGTGAACATATTTTTCTCCTCAAGAAAATATTTTTGGGAAATATTTTTGAAATCTATATAATTTCATGCTACCTGGCCATTTCACCATTTCAGTATTGATTTGACCTTTTGTCACGGTTTAGGGTCAGGGCAGCCCCTTAGACCGATAACAGACGCTCTCTGTTAACCCCCCTCCCTCCCCA
>WTSP01005974.1:44382-80440 GCA_025331215.1 Actenoides lindsayi
AAGAACTGAGCTGAAAAGTAAAATTACTGAACAGAATTAGTTCTGTTTTCACTCAAACCAGGACACCTTTAAAAAAAAAAAAAAAAAAAAAAAAATTGGTCACTGAACCCAAGGGTACATAAAGGAATGGTATAGCAAGAGTGTATAATATCTGTCTGCCCTGAAATCCTAAAGTCAGAAGATCAGATACCCATTTACAACTGGATTAATTAACAGCATCTTTCATCTCAAGTCTGATTCTGACTTGCAATCCAAAGTAGAACATATTATCTCTTCTGCTTCCATATCTCTTAATAACAAAATACAGTAGTAGCCAACCTTAACAAATGCAACTTACAGCCACATACTGTAGACCAATATCAATGTTTAGTTTTGACTTGAACCTTTTTAAAATCCTTAATCAATCATGAATAGTACATGTTTAATCATTTCTTTTTGGGCATGTCTGAGAAAACCAGTAAATGGCCTAATAGAAATAATTTCACTTAAGACAAAAACATTTTTTTTTCACACTTTGGTTTGCAACAAATTTCAATCAGAATAACCATGTACAATAGCTTTCAGACTTTCATGTCTAGCTCCTGGTGACAGGCATTTTTGTTTACCTAACTAACCATGACTTGATATACAAAAAACTTTCTAAATTAATTGACCCCTACCTCTCTTACTCTTACTGAAGTGATACACTTTAGAAGCTGAGTACTTTCAGACTTGCTAACAACAGCTGTATGTACTCAGTTTCATAAATAGCTGTTTCTGAAATAGAGGAGTTTAACAAGGAAACATCAGTTACACCACTCACAGTTTAGTGGTCTTTTTTCCATTGTAGCTGTAACAGTTTAGACAAACTAAGCATGAAAAAAGTAAAATTCTGAGCCTGCTTCAATCTACAACCAACAGAAATACACAAGCAATACACATAAATAATAAAAATAAGTTTTCATCTCGTGATCATTCCTATAAATTTCCTTTGTACCAAAATAAATAATATTTCTCTTACTGCCCCTTGAAATTAAAGGAATATGAGAAACAGTACAGTCCAGAATTAGTTTTATTATCTTTATTATTTTTACAGACATATATCATGTAAATGACTCTTTTTCGGCTATATCAAATGTGAAATCAAGCACTCAAAAGTCATAATATGAATATCTTAATTTTCATGAAGAGATTCTGCAGTCAGTAATGGTATCAATAATGGTGGTTCTGTATTACCAGTAAGAACAACGTTCAGTACTAAATTCTCATGATATTGTAGCATCAGAAATTATTTGACTTATATTTGGCTGATATGATATTTTATTGGTCAACTATTAAATGAAGCAATAAATAGTGAGATAAATTATTGGTTCCTAAGCTATGTGTGAAGCCTATCAGATAACACTACAATGAAGAACTGCAGATGGTTATATACATTCAATAATCAAGTGCTATAGCATACTGGAGAAACCTGTTAGTAGAACAAACGTCATTTAGAAAGGTATAAATAATACACATTTAGATAGGCCCATATCCTCATTTTATCTATAATCCTGGCCTGTGACAATACCAAAATGCCACTTTGTCTACCTCATTGAACTTTGAAGAACAAAACCAATGTATTAAGGCTACATGTTCCAATATATAATGGGGCAAAAGTTTCATGCCTCACATCATACAAGGGAAAAGAATCTGTAAAGAAAGAATACATGCCATAAGCACTCAGTCTATGGAATCAAAGCTGTGAAGAAATTAGTTTGCTAGGAAATGATGTAACTTAATACAAAGCATTTTAAAATAGTGTGGAGAGATTCATTACCAGAGGAAAGACGTTGAAATAATGGCAGATAAGTTTGAGTTGTAAAGAAGCAGTAGGTACAGTAAGTTGGTCCTGAAATACCAGTGAAGCTAAGCTAGTAATGAAATGTTTATCTGAGCAGTGATTAGCTCCTTGAACAATGATTAGCTCGTATTGCCCTTGAACAAAGTTTTATAGCATGTTCTTTCATGATGAGCAGATCCAGTACAGTCTTTTTATCCCAGTGCTAAGCTTTTTCCATGGAGTCAGATAACTTGACAATATAAAAAAATAGGTCACAAAAATTTGAAACAAGAGTTGAAGAAAAACTAGGTTCACTAGAAAATCAAAATGCTGCTTTCAAACAATTGTATGGTAAACGATTGAAGGAGCTACTTGCAGACAATTTGCAGATAACAAAAGACTAAATGCAACAAAGTATTGGCTTTGTACCCACCAAACTAGTTTTAACAACTTATTTTCAGTTAGTCCTTTGATGCATTTGGCCATAGATGGAATTCACACCTCTCTTCTGATTTTCATCTGCTTATTCTTTTTTTTTTTTTCTGTTTTTATTTCCCTTTACAAAAATCTTTAAGCAACTCCTTTTTGTTCATAGGGTTGTTTGTGGATTTATCTCCATAACTAGAGGCTATATTTCTAAAGTAATTTCATTGGCTTCTGACTTGTTATGGTGTTTGTGTTTGTTTTTCCCCTTTTATGCTAGCTCATAAATTCTTCATGGGTTTTTTTTTGTTTGTTTTTGGTTTTTTGTTTGTTTTTACATTCTATTAGCTATATTGGCTATTTTAAGAGTTTTCTTCTAACTGTCATTCCTCCAGAGCTTTGCCTGGAATGGATTAAATGCATAAATTTCAACCTTGTTATGATCTAATTTCATGGTTTGTTTTACCTTCAAAAAAGAAGCATCTTTAAGCCCATAAAAGCAATTTCTTTCATGGTCATAAGACCTGCATTTAATGACATGCATGGGTTTAGAGCTTCTATAACAGTTTTTCTTCGCTGCCAAGAGATATGTCTGACACTGTGAAGTTGTAGTTAACATGTAGACATATGGGGATTTCCTCTCCTGAACAGTTAAAAGATCTATGTAACAAACACTCAGATGATATGGATGGGACTGCTGCTGGATGATGAAGGTATATACCATCTTTCACATTTAGATCATCCAGTTGTTAAGGAATGAAAGGCCAGCACCAGATAAGACTGTCAAATTGCTATACAGAACATTTAGCACCTTAATACACTGCAAAATGGCACTTTATAAGTAATGTCACACAAGACTTTTTTGAAGTATTTGGGTTATCCAGGAGTACTTCACAATCAATCACTTAGGACCTTTTCAGAAACTTTCCCTGGATAATTTAGGAAAAGGCTTGAATAATAAGAAGTAAATAAGGTACAGTATAATAATATCATTTAAGTAAAATGAAGTAAGATACAACATTGTCCTAATTCTTTACACAGTTTTAATTCATTTCTGTGTTGGAAACTGCTAAGGATTCCCTTTCTCATTTACCCAGACATCCACTCTAAACTCTAATACAGAAAATATAAAGGGTGAGGAAATTGCTATCTGCTGTTGCCCCTTTGCTATACCAATTACTGCCACACTTATTTCTAAATCAAAGACCAGAGATTCAGCCTTCCATATTGAGAAAAGGTCTTTGGTCTCTATGTATAGAAACTCAGTAAATTGATACTAATAAAACAACACCTCTAGCCTGGAGTGCATTTTCTTTTTAACAAAACAATTTCCTCATTTAGAAAATTATTTTATCTAACTGGTGTTTCCTTTTTTTTTTTTTTTAAACTCAGATATATGTCTAAGACTTACCTTTCAATTTATTTTTCCTGCTGTAATATTACTGTCGGAAACAAGATATTCCTTATTACATTAAGTACTATGAAAGAGGTTGAAATCAGGTCCACATCGTTTCTTAGATACTAATGTATACCTCAAGAAATGAATGAAATTGCTGCTTTGAAAGGCCAATCACTGAGCAGCTTATTATACTAAAATTCATTCAAAGAGTGAAACCTTAGGAATAGACTGCTTTGAACATATATCATGCTTCTATTCTACTTCCCCTAAAAAGCAAGAAAGTTGTGATCAAAATCAAATTTTGTAAAATTTTACAATATGTGCTTTTGACATCAAGATGGCTATAAACACTGTGGAGACACTTCTGCTTCCATTTTTGTGGAGGAAACGAAAATGCACCCTTGTCTCCTACTCTCTACATACATGCACTTCTGGGTTTTTATATATTTTATAGAGCTATAAATATATGTATAAAAAGATTAAATTACTAGCAACCAATAGAAATTCTTATGTTTTTCTACAAAAATATAGCCAACCTAATATGAAAGATATTAATAATAACTTTTAAAAATTAATTTTCAAACAATTGTGTTTGACATAGAATATGCTTCAAATTATTCTCTGCTGCATTCTGTCTTCTTATATCAGTCACCACTTCTGAAAGTAAGTATCTTAATAATTTTCCTTATTTTAGGAAATCATGTTTACCCCATTTGAAGCATACTCTTTTGGTAAAAAAAAAATCACAAACCAAAATGAGCAAACAAGTTAAAAAAAAACCCCAAACACACACAAAAAACCCCAAAGCAAAAAACAACCAACCAAACTTTAATATAAATACCAGAGTTTTGAAATCTCAGCAACTGCAATGTAGCTGTTAACAAGTCAATAAGTTTTTAACTTTTATTTTTAGATGCTCACATCCCCAAAAGAAATTTTGTCAGGTAGACAGATTATGAAACCCAAAGGTGGTACTGGAAGATCTCAGACTGCTGTTCTGCTTGCTTTCTTCTCAGCTAAACCTCTACTTACACTCCATGAAATAATTTAGTTTTCAAAAGCTTGATTACAAGGTCTCAAATTAAATTTTATATAATGGATTTCAAAATATCATATTAATATCTGGAAATATTTAAGTTATATTTGCAGTATCAGCCTGAAACTATGCATAAAATTAGATGAAAAACATTCAACCATTCATGGCATCTATCTGTTTACAGAAAACATAATTGCAACATTCTTTTCCACAAAAAAAACAGAAGAAAACACGGGGGAAGTGTTTGCTAAGTGGAAAATTCTTAAAGAAAAATATAGCCATTTAAAAATAAAAAAGCATTTTATATTGGAGGGATCCAACTGATTGCTTCAAATGATTAGGTACCTCACAGGTACCTAGCATTTATCTTCTCTCTGTGGGCACTTGTACTACTTTTTGCTATGGCCTATGTCTTCAGCAACATAAAACCTAGCTTTTTATAGCTACTTTCTTACAAAAGATTCTGTATTCTTAAATAAAAGTTTTAATAGCAAACTTCTATCCAGTTCTAGTTATATCTGTTTATGTGAGATCCGTATCACACAGATGAAGAAATTGTCACTAGTATATCTCAAAGCAGGATTGGGTCTTCAGCCATACGATTATGAAATTTGTTAAATTAGGAGGCAAAAGGATTTAACTATACACAAGGGTTACCCTTCTCTATGTTGACAAACATCTTAACAGGAAAGTTGTCATTAAGCTCTTTTGCCCTGAAGTTTTCACAATGCTCCTCCTATTCCCCAGTCTTGCCACACTTTCTTAAGCGAGTTGTCTATGACTGAAAAAAAAATTCTCCTTTTTGCCTTAATAGACACAGGTCTGAAGCCTCCTTTGCAACTACGGCAAAACTAAAGGAAAACATTGCACTTAGACATCTTGAAAAAGAGAGACGAGAAGTGTCATAGAAATCACTATGTCCGTATTTAGTCCAAAACCAATATTTCTCATTCCTGAGTCACACTTCATTCTGACAGCGGGATAGTCATTATCAGTAAAGGAGACACAATTTAGTTCAGCTCAGGCATTGGCCTGTTACATTTAACAAAGTTATCAAATGCAGTGTTAATTTACTGCTGCTATACAGCAGTGAGACTAGCCCAGACTTAGGTAAACTGAGGTTTGGAATAGTTATGCTAGAGATGGTGTTTAATAGTTAATAAGGGATGTCTATTTAAAAAACTTTATGTATTTATTAACTGAAGAACAGATAATGATTGTAAGGTAGAACATAATTAAGTGAATAATTATCAACGGAATTAACTAGTAACTCAGAAGAGAAATTAATTTCTGTAGGTTACTTTAGAAGCAGTTAATGTGTAAAACTTGTTAATATAGTGGTTAACATGCAATGAATTAACAGTTAAACAAAGTGATCAATTAATGAAAAAATTAATGATTCATGGGGGAATACCGAGTAACCCAGATTGCTAATTAATGAGTCAGTAACTAGTGAAACTAGCTAGCTTAGTGAAGAACTGCAGCTTCTTAACTGAACAAGTATTTTTTTTTTTTTAAGTTATCGTAGCTGGGATGACTCAGATTACATATTAGTCCTGCCAATTTTAATAAACATTTTAAGTTTTGGATTGCTGAGCTACATAAAGACTTTATTTATTTATACACATCACAGCTCATTGTTCACTCTTGGGAATGTGTATATGATAAACAAAACCAAAATAATTTTGAATTACATGTTTCTATTTTCCCCAACTAAATTAGAAACATCCTGCCCTTATGTTCAGCAAACATAGTGGGGCGTTTGCATTTAAAGAGTTCTCCTTTCATATGTGCCATTTGTCAGGTAGCTTATGACTATTTACATATTAATAGGCCTGACATCTGTCATAATTGCATATTAATTATTGTAGGTTTAATCGGGTAATTGATTTATTATACTGCTGTCCACAATTCTAGAGGAACATTCCTGAGGGAAAATGCATGTGTACACATGTATTTGGTCCTCTCCCTTTCAGATAATCCGTAGAGCAGTGCTGTAAAGTTGTGCTGTTGGTTTTTTTGGTTTTATTTGTTTTGTTTTGTTTTTTTTCCCAGTGGGAAGAGCTGCATTTCAGAATTTGATCCAGTGCTTGTTAAGAGTCAGCTGAAAGACTTCCATTGACTTCAGTGAGCTTCAGCTCAGGCCTTTAGTCAATGTAACAAACCATTTCTGAAACAGTGGAATGACAAAAATCAATGGGCTTTTTGATTTTGAATCAATGGAGAATTACAATTCTAGTATATAAATTATACAGGAAGAGGAGATTAGGTTACAGAAGTGGAGAAGCAGCCAACTCTGCATCTGAAAGACATACTGATTTGGCATAGTGGTGGTAAGTTGCAAATCAACAAAAAATAAGTGAATTAAGAATCTGGACATTAAGTCAACACTTAAAATGTGTTAACTAAATATATGGGCTTTAGTAAACTATATGTATCCTGAGGTGACAAATATGTCAAGCAAATATACCACTATGGTGCAGCAACAGGCTATAGGAAATATACCCAGGAAACTCTAAGTAGGCAAGACAATGCTAGAGCTTACTTAAACCCATTCATCTCAGAAAAATTTGGAAGCATTTGTTCTTGTTATAGCAGACCTCTAACAGAGCAGCCTTGCAAGTACTCAAGTGCAGGAAGGCTATGAGAGCTGTGACACATGGTGACCACTTGAAAGAAGTACAAACATTTTTAAAAGAAGGTCCTCCCCCCACAGATATGACTGCTTTCTATGCGGATAAAGCCAAAAAGAAAAGCCTAATGATTAACATCTCCCCACTCCACAAGGGGCATGAAGAAATAAGTATTGGGAGTCCTGGCACAGGAAAACCAGCCCACTAGTCATGTAAAAAGCCCGAATGTGATGTTTACATGACATAAAAAAGATTGGGGTTCCCATTTCAAATAGGGTATCCCCTTTGTGCTGACAAGGCAAACAGGAAAGGAAGGAAAAAACACCAGAGGTGATCCCAAGTTACAGCTGCAAGCAAGTTGGGGCGAAGAGGTTGGAGAAGGAAAGCAAATTACTTCAGAAGGGCCATTTGCAGGTTCAAAGCAATGTGTGTCCAACAGTTGGCCAAATATGGTGTGTCTGATCCCTAAACCTCCCAATATTTTCCCCCCAAAATGGTTCATTTCATGCAATGTTTCCCTTATAAACACGAAGCTAACTGAAGTTTGAACCAGTTGAAATCCAGATGCGGAAATAACTGTTTATCTGCATCTCCACAGCCATATTAAAGGCAGGAATGATAAAAGTTTCAGATGATGTTCTGTCATTATCACATGACAATAAGACTACTATATATTCACTTTACTTTTCATTGATATAGTCACTTCCACTAGGTTGTATTACATCTTTGAACTGGCCTATCCTAATGGAGTCCAACATGGATTTGGATTGGCACCAGTATCACTACAAACCCTGCCAGGCTCCTTAGTCATACCATTTGTTACTTTCACATCATTTCTCATTCACAGTTTAGACCTTGAGCAGAAAAGGAACTGCATGGCAGCCTGCCAAAAGGAGTTACTATTATTTATAAATTATGAACAACCTGTGTGTTTCTGCAATTGGCAGTTTCTATCTTGAAGAAAGTAAGCTTTATTTCTAAAAATTAGAACATCTTGGTTTGTGCTGTGTTATGGTAGATTGTCTTACATGATACAAAACACGTATGTGTAAGCCATATTAAAACCTCAAGCTTAGTTTGTCCAGACCCAAAGGGTATATTCTAGTTCTTACACTATTATAAGTAATTACCAATAATTACGGTACAGAAGTCAATGAAACAGGTTCAGGAAAGAATTTTATAATATTTTATATATATCTAGTGGAAACCTCATTATTTTTCATGGCATCTACAATTTTCCTGAATAAGCCTTGGTGTTTGCAATATCATCTGACTTTGGTGCAACTCCACAAACAGAACATGACAAATCAGATACTAAGTCTGAATGTTGAAAATATTACTGATAACATAATTTAAAAAATATTTTTGTTGTTTTGGCTGCATTTTATGGATCATCATCACATTAATTTTGTCTAACATTAGCATCAGAAATCTGTGGACACAAATTAATTAATTTCCTGTTTGTTTTGGTTGTTAAATCTTTTCTATTGTCCTGTAAAGGATCAGAGCAGAGAGCTTTTCTGAAAGTACCTGCAGGAGTGATAGAAATATTGAGTAGCTCTGAAGCATTCATTTCCAAATGAAAGCTTGAAACTGTGATTTCAGTCCCTGAGAGTAGAGTCTAGCAATATTTGAAAGTAATGAGAAACTATGACTTGCTGCATTGATAAATATCTTAGGAATGTTGCCACAAAGTATTGTGGCTTTTTAAGACCTGGTACAACATGGTTTATTTTAAAAGCTAACTTATATCTAAAGTGTATTGTGACCACATAATTCAAGTTTAAAGCAATCACCTATACAAAGAAAGAGCAGGAAAAGCGGGAATCAAATGAGATAGAAGGAAAGGAAGGGGAGAATAAAAGGAAAAAATACAGAGAGAGGGAAAACAAAAGAAAATATCTTAAGCCACTCTTGCTCTGTCTTTCTTCAAGTTGTAGAAGACAGATGATTGTTAGAGAGATTAAAGAAAGAATGGCTGGTTTGTAAGCTTATAGTGTGCAATGTGAACCAGCCAAGTATAGGAGTCCTCAGATAGTTTTGTAAGGAGACTGCTGAGACAGGCAAAAGCATTCCCCTTCATGCTCTCAGGAGGCATGGCCACACGCTGCTGTGCACCACAATGTTGTGCTTGTCCACCCTCATTGCACCACCACTCTTCAAAGCTGCCTGTATAGGCAAAGCAGTGCTAGTCACTTAATATTTCTTTTTGGTCTGGCATCAAGAAGGAGACTGTGAGGGTGATGGGAAACGTGGGAATCACCTGCGAGATGATAGAGGGGAGTCCATGATTAGAAAGGAAATTTCTCCTGCAGTTTTAGAGTTGAAAGTTACTCAGCCTGGGAGCTGAACATATTGCCAGTCCAGCCAAAGTACTGTTGTGGGGCAAGGAGAACAGCACCACGCTGTGCAGACACCTTTCTGCAAAGGGTGCTCTTACCTACAGGCCCTGCATGCTCCCTCATCACAGAGAAGGCCCAGGCAGGATCTGCACAGGCTGGGGAAAGAGGGCACAGGGAATGGTGGGGTGTGAAGAACAAGTGACACTAGCTGCAAAGCAGACAGAAAAACAAAAAAAACCCAAACAAACAAACAAAAAAACGAAAAAAGAAAGTTGAAAAAAATGAAGGAGGGAATCAGGAGTTAACAGAATGAGGAAAAAGATGGGAAAGCAAGGTCTGCAGTGATGTGAACACATTGCCACAACAACCCTTTTGGTACCTGTATTGTATTTTGTTCTCATTCAGCAAAGTGTGTCACAGCCTGTCCCTCGTATTAAATAAATAAATCCAGGTATAATATCTTCCCTCTGTTCTTTACAACCCTGACAGCTTTCATTTTAACTCTGTTTTCACCTCTGCCTGTCTGGAAAGTCAACTCAGAAGCACCTGCTCCAACACCTTCTTTCATAGATCATTTTGGGAACAGAACTGCCCTCTCTGAAGTCAGACAACCCTAATGGTGAAAGAACCAATAAGTCATTATTAAACAAAAGAATAATTAAACAATATTAATTAAACAAAAGAATAAGGAGAGCAAGCAAATTAGTATAAAAACACTTCCCTAACCCTGAAGAGATAGATATGTACATGTGAAAAAAGAAGCGTGATTTATATAAAATGTCACTTTTAGAAAGATACAGGCATAATAAAGCCTGACTTTGCAGAAGGATTTCCAGCCGTACATACACAATGTTCTCCTTCTAGTCTCTGACAGAAACAATTGTAAGCAACCTGAAGACCAAAAGTTTTGACACCTTTTAATTTCTGTGTATACCAGCTGTGTATCTGTAACTTGGAAATCTTGCCTGTTACTGAGTGCACACGGAGCTCATGACAGAGTACACAGCACTGAGACAGTGACACGTTCTACCTGTTATTCTGGCATGGCAGGACTAAAACAAGTACATGATTAAAAGTGGGGGGAAAAACAAAAAAAAAACCCCAAAAAACCCAAACCACCAAACAGATATGACATAGCCTTCCTAGATGCCTCAGAATATTTTAATATCCCTGTTAGAAATTTCTAAATGGTAGCTTTTTAAATTCAGACACTGTATTTATAGCCCTTATATCTCTACTTTCTTGTGTGTCACATTCTCCAACAGAGAAGTAGCTTGTGAACATATGTAGACTTTGGTCCTATTTTGGCCCTGTTTGATTCATTCGATCTCTCAGTAGGCAGTAATTATAGCTATATGTATAACCTCTGGCTTTCCAGTGATATGTATAGTTACACCTCTCCTCTCTTCTGTAAGATCCTTTAGCTGAGTGTTCTGAATTCATTCCTCTTTCAGGGATAATGCATGTCTCAGTGCTTCTGCAAGGGTACAGATCAGGGGCTATGGTGCTAATTTAGCACAGCATCACTACCAGAGAAACAGTTATACTCTGTATTGACTAATTTTTCTCTTGTGACTGTATTGAACCTGCTCCTCAACCTTTTCTTCACAGAATGCCATCACCATCTAAGTCATACATCATCAGTGCAGTTCACTCTGATGATGTATTATACTAACATATCATTAGTGCAACAGCAGAGCAAGGCGCTTTGATGATGTATTAATGCAATACATCATCGGAATGAGTCACTTCGATGATGTATAACTCAAAAGATGGTACTATCCAGGGAAACATGGACATTCAATAAATCAGGAACAACATTAATGAATAAAATCTAGGACATCTTCTAAGGAAAAACAAAAAAAACCCAGAAAAAAACCCAGAAAGCTTTGAATGAATATAGCGTGAGGTTTTCCTTAAGAAATAATAAAAAAAAAAAAATGTAAATTGTAATTTTACCATGAATATAGATTTCTGTTGAGTACAATTACTATGATATTAAAATTTGAGTTCTCTTCTGCAATTACACTAGATATATGCAGGGTATTTATAGATCTCGTAAGATAGTATGATACAATTGGTAATATCATTGCTTGAGACTTATCCTACCTGGAAGCAGAGAAAAAGTGAAGCAAATGTAAAAAACCCAATTTCTTCCCCCACAAAATAAAGTTGGAACTTTTTTCAAACTGCTGAACATTACCAGTTAAAATTCAGTGTTAAAATTTACTACATACTTTGTTAGATTTATGTAAATCGGTCTGCTGACATTAGTGCAAGTAGAAATGGCAAACATTAAATGAAGCACTGAGTATGAAAAGGCAATTAGCCATAAAAATAGGTGTCAATACACTAGTTCTGGTAGATACAATCAATAGGAAAAAAAAAGGTGTCTATCCATTGATTTACCTGATTACAACCTACCAAAGCTCAAATCCTAAACAGACTAACTGTACATAAGAAAGATATTAAACACAATTCTGAGTTATTTACAAAATTTTACAGGAAATTTAATTAGCAAATTAAAAAAAAATAATAAAATCTGTGTTTCAACATCATGAACAAACCTAATACAAACCATGAGGGTTTTCACTAGTGAGAGAAACAACATACTTTCAAAAAAAACCAAAACCAACACATTCTTTTTTCCTTTGTCTTTCAGGTTTTATGACAGGGCCAGAAAGAAATCACTGTAAGAAATATCAGATAGCACTCTGAGTAAGCAGTGTTTATTTCTGGGTTTCTTATTCAAACAACTACCCAGCTTTTACTTACACATGCAGACATCCTACTTGCCACATACCTTAACATGTTTAAAAGAGGGTAACTTCCGAGCATGCCTTTTATACCATTAGAGCTATTGTTCTGAGAACAGCTCTGCAAATCCTCATTTCCCCCTGCCATGAGAACAGGCAGATTTTTTTTATTGTTGTTTTGTTTTAAATTGGCCTCAGCTGCATTTGATTGCTCCAAGCTTGTGGAGATTCTCCAGCTGAGGCCCTGCAATCCCCGTTAGGATTTAACTCCTCAATCGCACTTTCCTCAGCTCCCCAAATCGCAGATGTGCTGATACGAATAATGAATGTGCTCATTCCAGTGTGTATGACAGAGAGAAAATGTCAGTGTTTAAGTTGTAAACCTAAGCACTTACATTCAGAGTGAAGCCTGACACTCCCTTTATGTGGTGATCTGTTGAGGCTTATCAAGCCCTCAACATGGCATGAGCACAGCCACAACAGATGTTGCCAACTGTCCTTGTTGAGAAGGAAACTAACATTTTGGGACATTCCAGTCACTTTACGACATAAATCACTTTTCTAGAAGCATTTCAATTAATTGCACTCTGTATAGGGAAAATACATTTAAAATATATTGAGAACACCTCTGAAGATGGAATAGAGGCCTGCAAATATTGATAAGAGGAAGCTGTGATGTTTTGTAGACAATCATTCCTGAACATCGGCTTGCTTCAGCCCGAAACTGCCACTTCAGGACCATAGACCTCAGCACAACAATCCTACACAAGCAAAACCAAAGCTATAGGTGCTCTGCTACTGGAGAATATCACCAAGCAGCCCTGGTCAGCTGGCATCCATTACAGAGGCAACATCTGCCTCAGGGCACACAGTGCCCCCCTCCCTGCAGTCAAAAGAAAGAGCAGTTTCTCCCTCCTGTGACCCTCTCGGGCTAGTGATAATAATGTGAGTAAATGTCATAGTCTGCAGCAAGCTGCAGCATTGCTGTTTGTGTTTAAAGTCAGGCACACTGATTTGGAGCTCCAGGCCAGCCTGACGTTAGCCACAGCACAGTGTAAGCTGGGGTTAGAGAAGAGTCCACTCTATCAATAAAACACAGTCACCCTGAGGGGTGTAAAAAGTATACAGGGTTCTTAACTGCCTCAGCAGTAGTTAAGAAAAAAGCTTTTATTGTTCTTAACTACAGAAGGTTTAGACTGATCCAAACATATATCCCACCAATATTCCTAGGGAGTTGCAGTTCTTCATAAACATAAAAAAAGCCTCCCTAAAACCCACCAGTTTAAGTGCTTTTGCTAGCTAACAACCATAGCTTTGTCTTTCATTTTACTTTCATGCCACCATATGAACTAAAAATACATATTTTCATGCAAAAATCAAACATAGAAGAAACCAGTTAATGTCATTGTGTTTTAGACAATGGTAACAGGTCATGACTTGCCATGCAACAAAGTATGTTGAGGTTGTGATGTCAAAAGAGTTAAATGCATAGAGATGTCTCCCCTATCCTAGAACACCTTATTCTAATACCTAGCCCCTTTTCTATGTATGGGAGTCAAACATACAGAAAAAAGCAAAGACTGACCTAAAAAGGCAACATCAACTATTAAGTAATATCACATAGAAGAACAACTTAATACCAGAGTCCTTGTCCAATTCAAGTGCAAGTAAATTAGTTTTAATTACATCATATGTGAGCCGAGGCCTATTGATTCCAGCTGGAGATAAGAGGATTCTATTAACAAGACTATGGTCTTCACCCAGCAGAAACATCTCTACCACCTCAATCTGCAAGACAGAGGCACTCAAAATAAGCATATTTTAAGCAATTGCTCTCTCTTGATTCCTTAATCTTCATTATACAGGGCTGAAAATTGTCCAGTCCTTTTCCTCTTACTTGTGAGAAAAAAGACAACATTGATCTTGATTCATTGAGCTTGATCCTTGTCATGGTTTAACCTCTGCTGTCAGCTAAACACCACAACACAGCTGCTCACCCACCACTTTCCCCCACCCCCCATCCTGTGGGATGGAAAGAAGAATCAGGAGGAAGAAAAAAAGTGAAACCCCAGCAGTTAAGGACAGTTTAATAAAATAACACAAAGAAAGAAGAAAACAACTGTACTAATGATAATTAAATGATAGACAAAGTGCATAATAGAAGTCAGGAAGGCTCTACCTGTGTTCAAGACACCAACTTCCCCTGCTTTAACCACACTGAAGCTATACACCAAAGTAAGTTGAAAACAGGAACCCCCACCCCAGTCCTCCTCTTATATAGGGGCATGACTCAGTATTGTATCAAATATCCCATTGGCTGGCTCAGTTGTTTATCCTGCCTGTGGCCCCTCCCAGCTGCAGCCTCTCAACTGCTTGGGCCAGCAGCTGTTTGTGATAATTAACCCAAACCCAACCCAAGACAGATTGATCCTAATCATGTGATTTCTATACCACACTAACTAGTTTCTTGAACACTGTACTCCAGGGTTTGCTATTCTTTGGCAGGCCTTTTGAAATTTTTTTTTCTTGCATTGTAATTTGATGTTAGGAAGTTACCATTTTATTAGGATCTTTTTCCCTTTTGAGATAAGGAAAAGAACATCTAGAGAGCAAAATGTAACTATCTCCCTGTTACTCAGCAATGTTGTACTTCCAACTGAGCACGCAATATAACTGTAGACTCTGTAGGTGGAGCAAAATTCCTTGGCTTCAAGGAACAGAATCCTGAATACACATTTTATTTCAAACCACTCTGCACATAAAATCCCTCTAAAAAAGTTTTATTTAGACATTCAAGCTGGTAAATGCTAACTCATTCAGGGGATTTAGTTTAGAATCATGTTTGGCAGTATGATATCATCTTTATGTCAACCAGAAACAGTCTCTTGAAGTCAAATACTCTCTCTGGGCACTTGTAGCTAGAAGTTCAAAAGATTACTTTTTTTCTATTCTCTCTCTCCTTTTTTTTTTTTAACATCTGAACAGAAAATACTAGAGACTGTACCCAAAGCTGGTTTTAATCCTCAGATATATCTGCTATGGCAAGTGCTTACACTTCTTGTGAAATTATGCTACTGTAACACAATATTTTATTACTACTTTTGATATGTACGATGGCATTTCCCATGATCCTCAAACAAGAATGACTCTCCACTGCCTGTCACCCACACTGGACCATAAATGGCTCTGCTCTGAAAATTATGCTTCTTAAAACAGGAGATGGCACTGGGTCCAATAAAAAAGTGAAAACTCAAAAGTAAGAAGAATAGAAAGAATCTCCTAACTCCACTAACCGTGATTTCATTACAAGAGAAATCTATCTTTGGTGAATTAAAATAACAAATTATGTAAATGGCTGAGCATGTTCCTGATTCAGTTCTGATAATACCAACCATTAAACACACTGAAGTGGTTCTGTGGAAAGGTCAACTTGTTCAAGAAGTTTCCCACTCTTGTAGCAATGTAGACTGTTTCTGAGACTGGATATTCATAAGTAAGCTATCAGGCAACAGCAATATGCACATCTAACCCTGTTCAACTTTTCTAATGCCATTGAAATTCAGCTGCAATAAATAAAATCTTCTCTATATTATTTTTTTCCCAGCAGTTTTACAAGATGGAAGTGCAAGGACTAATAAAATATATGGTTTAATTAACTAAACTTATGCTGTAGCGTACATTAGAAGTGGATGATTTACAGAGTGTTATCCTCTTCAGGACAGAATAATGCAAACAGCATAATTAAAAGTTGATGAGAAGTGTATTTATTGAGCACATAGGAAGAACAGACACTTAGATTTATGATACACAAAGTGTACCTTTCATTTGCAATATTAACATTTTAAAGTCCAAGGCATCAGCATAATGCACCCAAACTGCATCTATATAATTTAGCCCTGTTAATCCTCACACCACTGACAGTAAATTATATGACCTGAACATATACTAGTGTAACATGATATATTGTGATAACATGATTATTTTCACTGAGATGTCTATGAATGCTATATATCACATCTGCCTGCCTGTAAGGACGTGTAAAATAGTTGAAGGGCCAATCATTTATTTGTGACATGAATTTCAGGGCTATTAGTCATAGACCTATCAATGCAAGGAAGAAAAAAAAAAAAAAAAGCCACTGCTTAATTTTAATGAAAGTACTTTTAGATAATTCCAGCTAACATTCATATGGATCAGGGCCTATTGAGGCCCAGGTACTTGACATATTATTTTGAGGGTTCAGAGAGCACGTAGACATTCTAGAAGATAAAACACGCATTATTACCCTGGGAATATGGGAATATTCAAACGTGTAAACTAGGCAGTTTCAATTACATAAACTAGGTAGACACAATGTCATAAGACACTTATTTTCTCTTCTGACCTAGTATTAAACTCACTCCCTGATTATCATATTTGGAAAAATAATTTTTTTTGGTGTGCAGAGACAGATACTATGCACAACAATTATTACCCAACCTGTTTTATTATCCTTTTTCAGGGCTTATTCAGTCTTGGTTAACTTATTTCTATTCTGTTAAAAAAAAATATGAGGATAGAGATGCTTAAGTTTACATTACCAATCCCATTACAGAATTTTGAAACTTGAAAATTAATTTGTCTGTCTTTTACTATGAATGGTCATGTTAGACACCTAACATATACAAGCTAAGCTTAATACTACTTAAAGGGCAATGCCTTCTCAAGGTCAAGTCAGGATGTAGCAAAGGACAGAATAAATTCTGTGTAGTGATGGTCCCTTTAGGATTAAGGCTAATTTCTCCTAAAGAGGGCTGTGAAATGCATGTATATTAATGCAGCAGCTAACTCTATGTAATTTCTTAGGATAATAAGTTTTCTCTTGGAAGTAGTATCTACACATCCATTTTAGTGGAATAAACTGCTGGTGTCTTCTGAGGTTCTGACATTTTTCATGAAAAAAAAACTTTAATAAAACAAAGACTTTAACCAAAGTTTAGAAAGTGACTATTACTTATTCTGCTTGCTTCGAGTTTGGCATGAGGAGGCTGGTTTATAGCATTCTTTTCCACTTAATTTTCTTATGTTAAGGTCCCTTTCCAAATTGGTTTAAAACACTCGGTAGGTACTTTGGCAATGATAGAAATACTGGGGTTCCCGTACTTTCTCTTGTATTCCATACCGTATAAGTCATGAGAATCAAGTAAGGGGTTAGGTACGCTGATGGAGATAAACTGACTAACCTACTATGTTATAAAGATCCAAAGGGCATCTGCTTCAGAAACAATTTCACTTTAGTTATACAGGTTGTTTTTAAAGTTACATCTTTTCATACATGGCATGCTCAGGACCTGGTGCAGCTCGCTTTCCCTCTGTGAGTAGGTGGAGCTGTATAGTATATGTTCTTATCTACAAAGTGTTCTATCTTTTCTATCATACCAGGAGTCATCTTGTAGTCACTACTACTGATGTTGATCTTCATTGGTTAATATACTTTCATTTAATGGGTAAATCCTTTCCTTTGTTACAAACTTTCCTGGCTTCCATCCATAAACTAAAGTGGTAGTGATGTCTTTTACCATGTCTCAATGCTACAGTGCAAAATTTCCAGACATGCAGAAATGGATCCACCAAAAAAATAGGTAGCCTATAATATGTTGTGGTAGCAAAATAGTTAGAAACAAGAACAGAGAAAGCAAACTGTCAAAGACATCATTACCACCTATGCAAGTGAATCAACATTAAAATGAGACATCTAATAATACTTCTAGCAAACAAATACGGCAATTACAATTATTTTTTCATTCACATGTGAAATCAGGCTACATTATCTCACCTGTGTAGGTAAATAGAGTTGCTCTCCAAAACAAACATGATGCAACAAATATTGTAGGAACTTTTACCTTTCACTTAGCAGCAGCCTAGTTACAAAACAGAAGCAGTAGAGATAAAACATTTTAAATGCTGATAACAAGAGTTATCTCTGGCAACTGATATCTATATGATTAGCAATACTTAACAGGAAGTTAGGTTTCCAGAAAGAGATAGTAAATAGAGCTACTTAATACATTTTCACTAAGGCAAATTCACTCACATCAGCAAGGTAGACACTCCATGTTATCCTCAAACAGGAGGATAAAATGGTTCACTAATTATCCAGATTAGGCTTAGGTAGTTTTGCAGTTTCTATCACATAGGTATAATGTTTAGGAAATCATGTACGTACTTCAGGGGACTGATATTCATCATGAAGAACATTTTACATCATTTTTGGCAAAAGAGCAAACAGAGAATTGTACCATACCTAAACCGCAACAGGAAAGACAGATAAGTTCTTCTGACTCAGTTAAAAAAGGCTTCTATTTGCAATCATCTGACATGGTAAAAATGCTGGCTTTCTATTAGTGGTCTAATACCCCAAGACTATAATTTTATCTTTCAATTACACCATTAAAATATCTTGTATCTTCTTTAGATTTTGGCTTTGATTATACTTAGTTCTAGATATTGGTAGACCAGTTCACTGTTCTCTCTTTTGTTCATGTGTTAGCAATTTCCACACATGAAGTCAATAGTTCACACATTGCATTAAACATCAGGCCTCAAATGTGAATTGGCTCATAACTAAAGAGAGAAAAAAAGACTTCAAATTGTGAAGGACTTGACCTAATATGTTCCACTTGTCAAGAATCACTTAGATGTGTGTATTTGTACATACCTTTAGTTACTTGGAGTACTGAATCAAAAAGTACATTCTAGTTTAAAGAATGCAGTAGGTACAACAGAAGTTAATTTGGACTTCCTGCATCAGAATTGCAACAAACATAATTAATTTATTATTAATATTTTGAGTAGAAAGCCTTCTGGAGGTCGGATGTAAGGATGAGATTCATACAAAAAATTACACGTGGAGGGAAAAGAACTCAGATTACTAGGAGCTGCATTCAAGATAGAATTTTATGTACAAATACCAAATATTTTTAGAACAGTGTAGATTCACACAATTTTTTTTGTCTATAATGTCAGATGGTGAATGCATTTTAAGTGGTATTATCATGTTACTGTGATCCAACTGGGTATATAATTTAAACACAATTATTGGAAGTAACACAAGTCCAGATGGTGAACAAGAAGTTTATTTTTATTTTCATCAAAAGAGATTAATGGTCAAAAATAACAATAGATTCAAGCACCTAGGAGTTTTCTGACAAAGATCAGTCAGGAATCAGAACTCGGATACAAATCTGAACATCATAGCTGGCTCTTGCCTGCGTTTCAGACTAAAGACCTGTGAAGGCAAAGAATGCCTTTACTCATTGAAAAGTTCAAACTCTGCTTTACACACCTTTCTGACAAAAAAATGAATTACAACTATGACCTCAAGCTCCTAATTCTGTTTATCCTCTCATCTCAGGAATTAGACTTTACTCTTCCTCACGTATCTAGGTTAGATTTGGTTGGTTTGGTTTTTTTTGTGATACCACAACAGAATAAAGCATAGTAACAAACTGTGCCCAGCCATACCTGTTTATTCCATTCTTTATATCAGCCCACAGCAGGTGCTGAATGTACCTCCTGCTGTGATCCTGCAGAAAGCAAACATCAATCTATGCTTCTGCTCCCTAGATTTGTTCCTCTCCCAGGGTCACAGCTTACCCTTTTGTGAAAGGACAAGACTGGCTCAATGAGAGTCCAGTGTGTTTTGTGGCAGCAGCAACCTGATGTGATGCATGCTGCACTTTGTTCTTGTAGAGGGGCACTAAGTGTGCTCAAGGTCTCCAACCTGACAACCCATTACAAATACATTCCTAGCTAGAGAGGTGAACTGAACACAACATGTAGTTTAAACCACTGATTCATCATGATTTTTTTTTTCCTCAAAAATAGTTCAGAAGGAAAAAAAAAATAGATTGAGTGAATTTGTGAAGTGTAAATGATTAAATAACATGACCAGGAAAAACCCCCCTTGCAATAAATTTGCTAATAAATTAACATTCAGTTTTATATTGTCTAAAATCAGACTAAATAAAAGTCCACAGGATATGAGAAGCTATCCTGAATGAAGCTAAACATTTGAAAGTATCACAGGGTAGGAGAAGTAGCTAACTGTAAATCTCTCAGCTTTTCCTACTTTTTGGATTTAATTTTTTTAAGGCCATTGTGCGGCTATGGTGAACTTAACCAATAGCAAAACAACTGAAAGGAAAAACAGAAGAAAAGGAAATGAAAGAGTACTGGGGAAGAAAAACAAGCAGTTCCTCAACCCTGACAAATTGCTGTAGGTCTATTATCTTCCATTTATGATCAGACAGCTGCTGATGGTCAGACAGTGAATTGGCAGGACAAGAAAAGGGTTCATCCATTTCAAGGCTTGCCAAACAATCCTACCACGTTGTGTTACTGAGCGCTTCTTACTCTGACTCCCTGTAGTTTGTGCACATTCAGCTTTTCATTTTCAAGTGTTTCCTTCACCAGACTTTGCAAAGCTCCCTCCATCTCCCCCCCACCCCCACCCCTCAGGTTTTGAGCCTAGAGAACTGTTGTGGGGAGGAGAGAGCATGTTTCACTTTGTTGTGGGTTTCTCCCTACAGGTTCATCCAGTTAGCAGATGGTAGTACACCAGATCTTTTTCCATTTTCTTTCTTTTTCCTTTTCTTTTTTTTTCTTTCCTCTGATGCTAAGCATGATTTACAGGCCTGAGTTATTATTTATCATTATTCATTTTATGTCACCAGTGCATTGGAGGTTAATAGAAATGCCAGCATGCTCACTGATTTACTTAGTAAAATATTTGTTCCAAGGTTTAGGTCAGATGATTGGTGTCTGAGCGAGCTTCAGGTTTATGCATTATGAAAAGCAAGCTGACTTGACCTTGAGCCACTAGCACTAGCACTATATATTACTTTAGTGGAGTGACCTTCAGGGACCCAAGACTAGATGTATTCAACACATGTTTTCTTCTCCCATACTGCTGACATTGTATACATTCCAGCTGAACTTATGTAATGTAAGATGATACTCACTTTTCATCTAATGGATTTGAGTAGGATGACATGTTCAACTAAAACCCCCCGCCTTGGAGGTAACAAACTACTTTTGAATCCCATATGTACTGAGGCTCAGCATGTGCTTCATACTAACTGACACACTTTGTCACATAGAGCATCCAGTTCACCAACCCACACAGGAGACAGAAAGCCTAATTCTGACATTCACCACCCTAGTACAAGTCAGGAGTAACTCCAATGATGTCCACTGAATTAAGTGACAGAAGTATAAAGCCATGGGCAAGAATTCACCAACTGGCAGAATTTATGCCTGGATTATGATACTACTTAATACTTGAGTTAAAGTGGCATAATCCAGTCCTGCATGCCTCTTCTTTCCTGTCTAAATGGACCCTTAAGTTTGGTGTGGTGTTGCCGGACAAGAATAAACATACACAAACAATGGTTATGGAAACTATTTTCTTACCCTTGATTGGGTATTGGCCCAGTCTTCTTTCTATTCTCATTTGTGCAGTAGTATGTAAGTATCTTCAGATGATTTCTTTTTGTTCCATTTGTTCAAACAAACAATGGCTGCTGTAACCAAAATGAAAAATCTTAACAACATTGAGATTTAACCATTATTTAATTTGAAAGGTTCTCAGTTAGCTGTCAGCTATACTGGGACAAAGCCAGACTAATTCCAGAGTCTTTAGTGGATCTAGTCCAAATTTACATCAGCAAAAATAAGACCAGCATTTGGCAATACATACATATATATATATATATGTATTTTTTTCTAACTCTGCTTTAATTCTTCCCAGGTATCAACCAGAGAAATTGTATCCCTAAGAATTAAAAGCAGAACCTTTTGTCTCCATACCCTATTAGGACAGAAACACCTTCTTAACTTTTCACTTCCCCCATACATGACATCTTGAGATAGCTGAGATTTATATAGGCAGATTTGGCAGCCTTTTCATATTTACTTACACTCAGAGATAAATCAAATCCAGAACACTCTCTCCAAGAATAAGTTATTTGTTATCTGACTAAGTATGTGTTAGTGGATCAGACATAGGAAAGGTATTTCTATTATAACTGTGTTGTTTGGCTATGATTTACTGTGGTAGATTATATTATTTTTCATTCTTGATTATACAGTGTATTCTTTTATTGTCTTATGTATTTCAACACAGTTACTGGGGAGGGTAAGGGGAGAGGGAGGTGAATTGGTGTTTGGCACATTAACCAAGGGAAGGAAATGGAACCTGATCAGCAGGAGGAGAGAAAACTTAATCCTGCTAATGTTGAATCAGGAGCAATTAACCTCACCTGGAGTATGCCAAGAAAAAAAGGCTCCTCAGGAGAAAACATGGGTGAAATCCAAATTTATTACTGGATATCTGCGTTAATCCTGCAAAAGTCCCTGAAAGGAAAATGTTTAAATGCTCTGGGTAGTAACTTAACACCCTTCTACCCTCCACTCTGAAGAGGAACTGGATGAGATAACATCATTATGCTCTCAGGATGCCCTAATTCTTTTAGTGACTTTACTAGTCTTCCATTTAGAAGAACAGCATGCAAGCATTACATCTCCTGAGAGAAAGGTAGCTAGCACTATATTATCAACAGACTACACTTCTAATGAGAAAAGACAGTTTCAGCATCACTCTCTTGCATTTCTTCATATATCATTTGACTGTGCTGTTTTTTGGGGTTGTTTTTTGGGGTTTTTTTTCAGTTCTGGAAGGTATGAGCTCTCTGAGTCCCAGTGTAGCTTCATACTCGGGTCTTACCTCAGAGTATCAGATTTCTATGCCATAAGCAGATTTAAGATTTCCATAAGACCACATTTTTCCATCTTTCATCCAAGCTGACACTGTTTCTCATCCAGAGAAAAGCCAGAATGCTGATTCCAAGAATTCAAGTTGTGGTGAATTATTCCTCTTCAAAAATCAAAGCATCAAAAATCAAAACATCAAAAATGCGTAACTTCTGTAGCAGCATTAGAAGAGATTTTGTGGAGGGTCACAGGACTGGTTAATTTTTAAGCTTCCCTTCAACAACCAAGAAAGTCAAAGCTATTACAAACCTAAAATTAACTCCAAGAGCAGAGTTTTGGTAAATATGTGTAATCTGATAAGACTTAAATATCCATCCTCTTTACTCAAGAATTGTGTAAAATAAAACAAATTGCTGTATTTAACAATATGAATCCTTCATCTCTCCACAGAGCCTACATCATCAGCATCAACAGAAGTGCTAGCATCATCCCCCATAACATAGCCAGTACAAAATCTGTCACTTTGGTAGACAACAGTGACCATACTGTTATAGTAGACGGCACTCTACACACCTGCCTCATTTTTCTCTTGCTTTTTCTTCAGCAAGACTTATTTTCCTCCACTTTTTAGCCAAAGATAGGTTAATCAAACTGCTAACATTATGGTACATCCTAGGTTTTGCTATTATGAGTAAGTAGCACATTTTCAATTAAGCTGTTCTACGTTGCATTTTGATCTTGTTCAGTTTCCTGCAATTTCAAGAACAGATCTAGAAAGGTTCACAAAAGTAAAGAAAATATATATCAAGAATCCAAACATTTTTAAGCATGCCTATCTACCAAAGCCATAAAGTATGATAGATGCTTTAAAACTAAATGTATGTTAGCCTGGTTGCTGGAGACACCATAGAAGATAAAACACTCCTCTCAATAAGAAAAGTGCTAGGGAGAAACTCATATCCTGTGCACTCATGCTCTATTATTTACTGTTTCTATTAAACTAATTCAGAAAAATCCCTTCAGATACAGTGCTGTACAAACTCAAGTGAAAAGTCATCACCCTCCAAGCTCATGTTCCAAAGAGAACAATATTAGTTCCTCAGTTCCAACTTAAGCACCTAATGAAGGCCAGATTTTCAAATCCCCAGAATCAATGACTGTGATATGTACAACTGGATTTCAAAGATCTAGATATGCTGAACTAGTAACACTTTTTTTCACCTACCCTCCCCACCCACCCCCTTCCCTTCCATCTTCTGCCCACGATCAGCCTGGATTCTTAATTAGCTGGATGATAGAGAACTGAGCTTCAGAAAAATCTGTCATTGTTTGGACATGCTGGGCCCTTCTGACAAGCTAGATCTAAGAAATGCAAACAGTGATGCAGCAAAAGAGGGTCTGTGGTAAAAGGCAGAGGAAACTCAACTCTGATGTGACTGGCAGCTAATTAGACCTAAAGGAAAGAGGAGGAGTATGTTTAAAAATTTACGTGATTATGTAAATCAGTCAGACATTAAAAAAAAGAAAAATGAAAATCACATCAATTATATTGATGTCTGTGAGCTTCTTTCATCTACCTACTGAAGCTGAATTCTTGCCCCTTCCCCACCTCCCTGTTTCTCTGTGTGATGTTACTCCAATAAAACCATTGCTGCTGCATTTGTGTTTAGCACATAGGGCACTGTATCTTTTAATACGCCAAAGTTAATCCAAAAGATTGCATATGCTAGACCATGATGACAACCCAGTCATTATCATATTATCAGGCCAAAAAGAATGTACAACATACAAGTATGTAGGATTCCAATGGTCTCAGTAATAAAAAGCCATAAGAGCTTGGAATTTTAGTCTGCAACTTCAAACAACAGAAAAAATACTTAACACCCTGACACACAGAGAATAATATCTTCCATCTTGAGCTAATCCAAGGTGCTAAAGTCACTGGATTCTGTACTTCATCTCTACAAAGAAGTACTTTCAGGCATTTAGAAGAAAAAGGAACAGCAAGATCCAAGTAAGTAGTGCCATTAGTTTACCCTGTATTTGCGTTTCAGGACTACAAAATATCTCATGGGATTTTCACTTTCTTTAGGAATCATTAAAATATACCTAATAAAAATTACTATTTAAAACTAAGAATAAAATAAAACTCTTTCTGTATTTTTATTTTTTTTTAATTTTAGAAGTACAAGTGATGAAGTCTTAGGCAATACCAATTGATCCTTGAGAAATCACCTCCCGACGAACTGGAAATCTGTTCCTTGTTTCAAGCATAGTCGTGGTTCACTTAGCCATCAGTTTCCTACAATAGCATCAATGATATTGGCAGTTAGAATAGAAAAGCTGAATTATTAGATGATGGTGGGTAAATTAAGCTCATTTGATTTGCCATTTCATGCTATATCACTTGGCTTGTTTATAAAGTCCACCTCACCATGGAACTGAATTTTCCCAGAATGGAGGTCAATAGAAGTTCTGCAGACAAAATAGCCATACTACCTACTAGACCACTCTTTCCAGCCTAGATCAAACTGATTTGACCTTTATGCTTGAAATCATTCCTATGAATACAAAAAAAGCTTTGAAACCTTCTTTCTATTGCATTGAAAGAGTGCACCAAATGATCTGACGAGTGAGGACAGTGAAGTACTTGTGCTATAAAAGCAGAAGCGTAGCAAAGAAAATGATGACAGCAAGACCACTGAAAGGCTGCAGAGCTGACCTGCAAAGATTTTGCCTAAATCTTAACACTAATTTTTGAACAAGTCTCGTGAGCTGTAAAAGGTGGGTCATTTGGACCAAAACTGAGTTTAATTTATATATACCATAGTTTAACTGAGATAGTATTTTTTAAACACAACTCCTTGTTTTCAGGCCTTGCTGGGCTGCAGAGTAGAAACAGGATATAGCTCTTACTTAATGAGATGTGAAACAGATGGTCTTTCCCCTCAATAATACTGAATTTCCATTCCCTTTCCTATAGACAATCTCCAAGTGTTTAAAAAGACCTTAAATGCATTAATATGCACGCTGCCTTTGTGAGGTGACTGTTCTCTATCCCTCTAGCATGGGGAAGCTGTGATGACAGACACATTGGTTTGCTGGCAGTCACTCAGCAGCATCCTCATAGCAGGGCTTGAAAGGGAACCTAGCTCTCCCACGTCTGCGCCGCTGCATGCCTGGGCTTTTCACACCACAGATCACTCCTGCTCTTTCTCCCATTCTTCCTGCTAAAACAGTGAGCTGTATATCCAAAATCTGAAACTCCGTGTTCCTTGAAAGCTTCATTAAACTAGTTTTGGCTCTATTGTAATGGTCTGAGACAACATACAGACACAGCAGACATGTGTCTAGTTTTAAGTATGGCAAATGTCAGTCTTTATGTTTTTGTTAGCTGGCCTAATTATCGTGTATCCTCTAAAACTCTCTGTTGTAATTACCACTCACCATACTGACACCTACTGCTAAGGAGAGAGTTGATCGGCTGCAGGATTTCTTTACTCCTGGACTCAGCCAACAAACTGTGTGTGACACCAACAGATGTTTCTGGTTTTAAAACAGTGGGAACTTCATGAACTGTTTTCCCCAACCTCCCAGGAGTAAATGCCACCATAGTTGAAAAGTTGGAAACGTTTGTCAGGCTCTGAACAAAGCTGTGAATGAATGCTACAGTAATTTACTACTTCTACAGTTCTTTTTTTTTTTTGTCTTTCCTTTTTTTAAAAAAAAACCCCAAAAAACAACTTAAACAGCGGATGTGACTACAGAAAAGATCATTAGCAAAAGCAGTATTCTGAGGGTTTTGCCAGTACAGGCTTTGTACTATCTACATCTGTATTACAGCACATGGGGAAACAGCTAAGGAGAATATCACTCTAGAGAGTGTTTGTAACTTGGTGTCTTTTGTAAGGGAATGCCCATTAACTCACAGGGCTGTTCTGAATTGTGTTTGCAGCATAACGGGAACAGCTTGGCTCAGATTCCATTGCTGTAACTGTACAGGAAGAAAGGAGGAAAAAAAATCAATAAGTTCAGTGTAAGCAAGTCAGAGCAACCTTTAAAATAATAAGACAAATCAATTTATTTCACAAATGTCTTTATTTCCAAATGCCACTGTTTGGTGCTTTCTGCTGTCATTGCCCATAACATTGGAGAAAACTTGGCTCTTAGTCATTTAGGTGCAGCAGAAATTATCATGTAACAGCCATGTGAAAAGATTATACATTCACCTCAGTGAAGATCTGCTGTAACAGCCTTGTCCTATGGAGTAAAGAGTGTTTAGGAGGTGGGGGGAAGGCAAGAAAGACAAGTTTTAAATATGGACAGAAAAGCCCTACTTTATTGCCATATACAATGAAAAGTAATTACAGAGAAAAATGAAAGCTGCTTCTTGCTGTTAGCAGGAAGAATAAGAGAATTCTGTTCCTTTTTAAAGCTTGGAGTCCATTTTGATATAATTGGTTCCAGAATTATTTATGACATTAATTGCTGCATTATCGACTGCCTGTCAGCTCTTCTGGCAGTTAGTCCATCTTTCTTACCACAGAAAGCCAGCTCAGCCCAAACTAGACTGACAAGCTAATTATACCCATCTTCCCCTTCAATGACAAATGCTGCTCATCGGAAACCTTTCTAGAAATAAGCTTTCATTCTTTCCCCTTTTTCCTGAGCCAGACACAACCGATATCTCAAGGTACAGATCACAGCTGAAACTCTGCTCACAGGGCTATTAGCTCTGAACATCTCACTTGAGCCAAAAAACCTAAGCATCTTATGTTATCAAACTGTATGTCATTCCCTGATGCTAGTTTTCAGTGGATGTGCACTGGGCCATAGCTGTCACTCAATGCCATGGCAGATGGAGCAAACCTGACTGCATTAGCTGGGCCCTTCTTAACAGCTGAGGCAGGCCTCTGACAGCCATTCCAAGGCTGAGAAGAAAGACTTTGTGTTTCCCTCATATAAACTTCCAGAGTCAATCTTTTACAGTTTTTATTTTCCTTTACTGCAGAAATGGTGGGTGACATTGCCCAAAATAAAAATGTTGCTTTGGGGCAAGGAAATCAGGAGTACTGTTGTGAGGAGGGAGACATCCTGGAAATGAGGGGAAATGCCAGAGGAAAAGAGAGGCGCTGGTCAACATGACACACTCACCTCCATCAGAGCCCAGGGTCTGGTTGAAGCAGCCTGGTGCCCTGGATGCTCAACTGTTCAGGGCTCCTGAGTTGTGCCATAACAGGAGCTGGTGTTAAACTCTTATGCATCACCTAACCCAAAGCCACTTGCTCTTTTCCATTTTTCAATATTTTATATATATACATATAAATATATATTATATTTGTTCAGTATTTAATTTTAACCATTAAGGTTTTAAGCATCTCTGGGTTGTTCTTTTGTTTGTTTGTTTCTTTTTTTTTAAAGATTAGACCCTGGAACACCCACACTGTGATAGAATCTGTCAATTCTTAACAGATTTGGGTTGCATTTACATAGATGCCAGAGTAATAAAAATGATAATGATGATCACAACACCAACCTAGGTATGTGATCCTCAGTATCTATTAATCTGCCCTCCAGTTCAGTTCCTTGTTTGTCAAAGAATTTGAAATGGATGTGGTGGCTGGTAACAGGGCAAGGAGTCAATATCTTTTCTGAATGAAAACAACCATATACATACCATACACATACTACATACAACTGATAAAGAGCGAATTTCAGTCCAGTTTTTACTGCTCAGGGTTCAACATTACAACTGGTATTAGCAGGCACCCCATCACAGAGAGTCTCCAAATGCTGAATTATACCCCTGCCAAGATGAAGCTCTTTCAGATCAGAGACAAGAGATGTGGTGGCAGTACAACTCAAGACAGCTAATCTTAGCTACTACATAAACCCACTATCCAATGAACTCAATCTGACAGTTACCAGCAGCACTAAATTTACTGCAATTGTACTGTGAATTTCACTAAATAAAATTGAGGTCAATATTTCATCAGGCCTATAAAAAAATAGCCACGGACATTGTAGCTCTTGTAGTAATATCTCACTGTATTCAACAGCACAGGAAGAAGTTGTATGGACCAGCATAAATGGTAAGAATGCCAATTATATGACCACAGGACTACCTTGATTTACACCCTGTCCTTTTACATCCTTATTTCAGGAAACGTTTGCAGTTCCTTGCTTGAACAGAACAGGCTTCTGGGTTGCTTTCTTTTGTGGACACCAAGTTGCCAAGCAAAGTGGGGGTTGTAGTTGAGTAGAAGTCTTGTGCATTTTACACTTTTTCTAGGTAAAGTCCATGGGAAAAACAGCACATAAATTGAGTCTGAAGCTTTACAAATTGGTTACTTAAAGCACTCCACACCAATAAATTGTGCATTGCTGTAGGCCATCTTTCTTTAGACACTATCTTATATGACAGTAAGACCTAGAGGAGAGAACTGAGAACCCAGTAAACAGATAAACTGTATGCTAAAATACTATGGCGAAGTAAGAAGAAAGGCAGTCATGTAAACCATCTGTTCAGTAGACGATGCAGCAAAGTTTGTGTCAGTGCTTTGTGTTTTTCTAAAACACATTACACACTATTGTGAGTCGAAACCCATGGCATTTATGGGATTACCAAGATTTTGAAAAGATATGAAATATGTCCCTAGTATTTTCATACAATTTTCAGAATCAGACCAGTTGTGACAAGAAGGATCTCTTCTAAAGTTATGAAATGCAAACTTGGCAATTTCACTTTGATTCACAACAGCATGTGCAATGTAGATTTCTGCATACTTTGTAAGGTAATGTTCAGTCTAGATCATGCTCATATTAAACAAATAAAACTACAGTAAAAATAAAGTACTACTCATGTGCTTGAAGTAAACTTTGAGATGTAAACTGTTTATAAATGCAGCAAGATTTCTTTTCTTTTTCCTTAGAGCTTAGAATTCTGAGAGTATGTAAAACATCAGGAAGTGATTATTAATATGATATATTATAACTGTACAGGCTTTGTTATGCTGACTAACCTTAGACTTTTTTTTCCCCTATCATCTATCATTTATTTTGGTATCATCTCACTGATCATAATTCAGAGTAGCTAATAGAAATTGTCTACTTTTTTATGTTTCCCTGTTGCAGTGGTCTTTATTCACATTAAGCACTAAACACCTTTGCAGAACACTAAACACTGCACAAGAGGAAAATGTGATTTCAGTAAATAGATAAAGTAATACTCAGATAGCATGTCAACATTTCTTCCCAACAGCATAATGAGGTGATAAGTTACTTCAAGAGCAGTAAGAATAATAGCTTTCTGTGTTTTCATTTGTTGAGGCTAAATGAATAGCCTTATGCTTTAAAAGAGTATCTTTCACCACCAAAATCAGTGTATGCTTTAAGGACCCATTGACAGCTGAAATAAAGTCACTAGGGCTTGTATACTGCTGACCTTGATAGCTTTTTAGTTTAAAACATTTTAAAGGTTCATGTACAACAACATTGGTAAGGGAGGAAAAAAAGAAAGCAAATGCCAGGAGAGCTAACAGAAGCAAGATGCATTTGTTTTTGACTTCTAATTAATCAAGATAACATCTCTTTCAGCCATTAGACAGTAAAATCAATAACCTGGGCAGTCTGACTGCCAGTTAGACTTATACACCAACACCTATTATTGGCAAAACTGTGATGTATTTAACCATTTCATCCTCTATTATATTAAAAAAAGTAATCAACCTTTGTGAGAAAGTACAGGAAAAACTTACCACTGTAAGCTGCTTACCCATTTTTTGTCAAATTTCCTACTAGTTCCCCTCCAGATGCTCCTCACTGAAACCTTTTTGTAACTGTTACATTCCTTTACTGTAATGACTGTTATAGAAATAAACCAAAACAAAGCACCCCAAACCTCAGCTGCATCACTACCAGATCTCAAGGGAAACTGGCAATTTGATGCTTCTGGGAATCATCAATACTCTAAGCAGAAAATACTACAAAAAACGCCGCTGTAATGGTGCAGCAGAAAAAGAGATAGCACCTGACCAGAACAAGAGGCAGATCTCAGAAATCATTACAGTGTTTTAATTTCATGGGCAAGTTAAATGGATTCTTTTACATAAACTGCCTATGGTGAGGTCCTGCAACCTCTTCCCCTGGTCAATAATCCCATTAAGTCCACGACATTACTACAAAGGTGCCAAATCCTGAAATCTTTTCTCATTAATTAGCTCATTTCCCAAACAATCTCATTGAATTTAGCCTCTTTATTCAATGCAGACAAAAAATGCTTAATACCCAAAAGAAGAAAATATCCAGCTCATTTTATATAGTTTTAGGAAGTCTTTCAAGCTTTGGCCCTTCTTAATTAATGAGGCTTAAAGGGGAAAGTTTTTACTAAGACTGACATTTTGAAGGCCATGAGAACTTTGAAACTCTACTTCTTTTCACTAGCCAGACAACCAGTGTTGGTAATGAAGGGTACTCAACAGACCTGCAAAACTAAGTAACTCCGCTCTGGACCTCCATTAGCATACAGAATCTGGTCAACAGTGTTGTGACTTATTGCTGCATAGTCTAAGACTATTTTCCTTCCTCTTTCCTAGCAAAGACTGTTTTCCAACTGAATCTCTGTTGAACTAGTCTTATGATTGGAAGTCTTGATTCTATAGGTTAAATACATAGAATCATAGAACATAAGGTTTTTTTGTTGGTTTTTTTTTTCATTTTTTTTTTTTTTTAAATTCACTAGAAAATACAAGTCTAGGAAATGGCGGACATTATGGAGTGTCCCCAGAAAACTTTACAGGGTTGGTTTTTGTCATTCCTTCCCACAGGCTGCCATAAAAAACAGTTACTGAGCCAAAAACATTACTAGAAAAGATTGGGTCTTTGTAATCAGCATAGGATAAGCAAAGTACAACATAGCTCAACACATTAAATCAAATTATTTAGCATATGCATATTTAACAGGGACAATACAAACAGACCAGTAATTATGATGTTAAAGTGTTTTTATGCTATATTTGTCTTTTTCTATCCTTCACAGTGATCAGATGTACAGTTAATTACACTTAATAAGGATAATTATGGCTTTGTATTACAATGCAGCAAATTAACTCAATCAGGCATTTCATAATGCATAAGATGCTATGGAAGTTATTATAAGAAAAGAGAAACATTTAAAATCAACATTGCTCCCTAGGGGTCTTTTCACTTAATCTTCCTTTGCTGTGTCACCAATTTATTGTACAGTGCGGGGTAACTCCCATTAAAGCAAATGGGAAATCTCTAGCTGACATAAATCCTCCGTAACTATTGGGCAGAAAAGAAAACTTAGTTTCTTTTGCAGAGAGAAATAATGAACTTATGTTGCCGTCAAATATGCAAACATTCTGCAATGTCACAAAAATGAGTAGATGAAATCTAACATGATAATTTGAGTGTTCTTTCTGCTGCACATTAGCATAGTTCCTTTGAGATCACAGCTCATTTATGATAGAGGGGAAGAATGACCATGGCCTTCTTCAAAAGGAAGATGATTCTCAATGAAGAAACATATTTAGGAATGGGCTTTTTGCCACAGTCTTAACTCTGCCCCTTGGAACACTGTCAAAATCCAAGATCATTAAACACTTACATGTGATTTATGAAGATTGCCAACCACAGGCACTCATATTATAAAGACTGTTTTTTAAAAAAATATTTTTCTACCCACTACATCATTTTACAACGTTCATCACTGTCATTACAGTAGAAGAATGAGGCATAGCCCATGCCTTTTCTCGTCTACACCTTTATTCTTACTAGTTTAATTTTCTGTTGTTACTTTCTAATTTCACTGTATGTAGGAACATCATACATACAAAAGCTTTTGTTGCAGAAGGTAGGTGTACAAGCACAGCATTTCCATAACTTAACAGGAGGACTTTACGGTGTCACCAAAAAGAGAAAGAATCTAGTGTCGCAGATTACACTACACTCTCCCATACAAAACTTTTGTGCATCAGTCTCCGTGACACAGAAACGGGCCACAGCCTTGGCAAAACATTTTCAAATGTCACTCTGCGAGCAATGGAACCACCTTGTGCCACTGTAAATGAGGACAAAGGGATGCGGTTTGCCATTCAAGACAGGACTTGACTTGTCACAGAGCAGTACTGATTTACGTTTATGCTGTTAGTCAGACCCAGCTGAAAAATGACCGGGGCTTATTTCCTCTCTGAGGTGTCACTGAGAAAGATATATTACCTGGGTTTCGTTCTGCTATCCCTGCAGGCCTTGACTGCAGGTCTTCCAAGAGCTAAATTCTGGAGGCAAGCTCAGTGTTCCACAGGAGCTCCAATTTACCTGTCACACGCAGAATGGTCAGACCTTCAAGCTAACCTGTCTTCCCTTCAGTGGGGTACTACCCACCCTACACAGAGAGCCTTTGTGGGCAAGCCATCTGTCTCTCAGCAACACTGTTGCCTGCTGCAACCTCCCTGCTGGACTATCAGCCTCACCATTCTCTAATTTAGACACAGGAAGAGGTTCACAAAGCAAATACCTCATGAACATACCCTCCAAGGCATAAGAAATCATGTGAAATGGAGACGTTCTGTTTTGAGCATTCTTTTCTTCCAGAGGGCAACCAAATCAACCAAGTCTGAATGTCAGTGTAGCTAATGTTAAGGTTGTCAAAAGGAGAACCTCAAAACATTCAGTGCTTTGGTCTAAGTTATCACTCTAACTTCACTTCTTCTAAAGCTATGTTTTACCAGAGAGGTCATTTGGAATATATTCTTTTCATATTTCTGACCTAGGATAGAAACATACCAATGTTTTCAAGCTTTTGCCTCTGCTGCTGCATGCAAAAATTAAGAGGAAAAAAGACTTAAAAAAATAATTTTGAACTTCAGACAACAAAACAACTCAATGTTCCTTCCTGACAATGTGGTAGATAGATGGGCGGTAAAAAATATATTTGTCAATCCTCTAATAAAACCATACAAAAAAATGTGTCTACTGAACACATATCTTCATCGAAACTTCCCTTCTGCCACCATAATGTCTATAATGTTGTGGATGTCTTACAAGTCTGTTTCAACATACAAAAAGGAAGTACTGTTAAACCCATGCTTGTTTTATCACTATGCCTAGGTAGCCGAAAGATTTAAGTAGAAACCAGTCCAATAGCCTGTAGGTACCAGTGACTTTTTAATACAAAAGATTTTCTTTTTTTTCAACTTGCCAGGGGATTCGCTTTATCAGAGGTTGATTGTATTTGGAAAATGCTAAAATTGAATCCTCTGTATTCACCTCCCAGGCTGCTAAATGGAAAAGTATCCCCTAACTTCCCCTGGAAGTTAGATGAGGAGCAGGCACTCATCCCCTGCAATCAATGACAAGCTAATGGGCTGCTGACTATAAATTCTCTGGAAACCTAGATGCGAAGCTTTTGATTCAAGTGATCTGTGCTGTAGTCCTTGAGCCTCTGCACACAATCAGTTTTATTTACACAAACTTTTTAGGCCAGCATTAAAAGATGCAGTACTTGAAAGAAGATGCCAATATGATAACTCAAAAAGAATGTTATTTTATGCTGTCTGCATCTCAACTTTCCAAGGATATAATCAGAAATGAAGGTTGTAAAATATCCAGAGGAAGTACAATCAATAAATTATCAACTGTTTGGTACAATAATCATCATTATTGGCTGTATCCTAACCTAGTGTAAATAAATAAATAACATGGGCCATGCACAATAAGTTGCTTCATCAGTGGTTGAAGCCTTTTTGTCTTTATAGGTTTTGATTATTAAGGAGTATCTTTGGCAAGTCAGTGCTATTTCTGAGTAAACAGTTCATGTATTTGGGTCACCCTTAGAGAAAGCTTGAAAGACTTATCCTTCTGACTTGGGGGAAAATTGCAGAAAAAACGGGTGCTGACCTCCTGTCTGTCTACTTGGTGGCTGGTAAATGTTAGCACAGCTTGATAATATCAATTAGACTGGGAAGCTTTATTTTAAGTTTTTTGAACTATCACTACTGCCTGTGTCCATTTGTCTTTTTTATTCTCTAGATGTGCCATGACAAGGATTAAATGCGACACACACCAAACTTTGAATGTCCCGCAGCCACTTCCAATGGCTTGGATGCTGTCATCTCGAGCTACATCAGGAACAGTGGCTCAATGGCTGCATCTGTGACACATGTCAGAAACTTTTAAATGTCTGCTCTTTTTTTCATCAGGATGCTTCTGTATCCTAGCTGGGGAAGAGATGACATTTTGTGTTTGGGTGGAACTTGTTGTGGTTCCCTCTTCCTGCCTCCTCTAACTGTCAACCTGAGTTTCCCCTAAACATATCAAGATACAGACAAATAAATCTTGTCATTTAGAAATATATTCAGTAGTAACCATGCTTGAAAACAATGTTTTAGGAGGAACTTGGGCACATTTTCTCATAGAATGATGAGCTACACAAAACACAGCACTAGGCTATTTCTGACCTTTGTTATGTGCTGCCTTAGAAGATTGATGTGCATAACTCAGATACACATGAATTCCTTAACATTTCTGTTCCTTTTCCATTAAAGTGGAATAATTTGGCATATAAAATACACAGTGTATCAGAGTGATTTTTTTCAAGGCTTGGAAGAATTAACATTTTGATAAGAATACATAGTTTAAGGGTAGAAAATGGATCTGCTAATGGACACTAAGGGGTCTCAGGGCGGGACTCCAGGAGCTGAAAACACAATTCAGAAGAAGAGAGTAGTCTTGTACTATTATCATTCATTTAAAATAAATACATGTCATTTTTAAGATTAGATTGGGATTTCTTTGTCTTTCTATATATATATATATATATATATATTTATTTTTTTTTTTAAATCAAGCCTAAAACTCTAGACTCCTTTATTATAACATTTTTCCTTTGGGTTTA
>WTSP01005975.1:0-21939 GCA_025331215.1 Actenoides lindsayi
TATAGAATCATAGAATGGTTTGGTTTGGAAGGGACCTTAAAAATCATCTAGTTCCAACCCCCCTGCCATGGGCAGAGACACTTCCCACTAGAGCAGGGTGCACAAAGGCCTATCCAATCTGGCCTTGAACTCATCCAGGGATGGCATATCCACAGCTGCTCTTGGGCAATCTGTTCCAGTATCTCATATGAAATATTAATATGTCATATAAAATGTCATATATAATGTTCAATAATGATACATAAGTATATGTATATATATGTGTGTAATTATATATATATATAGTCATAAATATATATACATGTATTTGTATGTGTATATAACTCGGGTTAGTAGGGGCTGCCTTCAAGGGAATGTGACTGGTTCAGGGCTCACTAAGTGACCCTCTGGTCCTGTGCTCCCATGAAAGTTGCCATCTGTGGATATTTGTTTTAACAGAAGCATTTCTTGCAGCAATAAATGTACTAAATTCCATCTGCTGTTTCCCTCAGTGCATTGATAAGTACAGCACAGACAGGCCATGCAGCAGCAACTCTTTCTGCTTTTTGGGGAGAGATCTCAAATCCATTGCAGTGCTTTGGAGAGCATCTGGGGGTCCTCAGAGAACCAGTAAACCTTTGCTGCTTCTCTGGGTCGCTGGGACTCATGTGGATTTCAGATATAGGTGGTATCTTTGCAGCTGTATCTGAAGAACACATTGTGGGAAGGAAAATCTACCAAGTAACTTCATCATTTGATACATATGGGAGAAATAAGAGCTGATTGCCATCAGTCACTGCTTTAAGGCATAATGATATATATAGGCTGTAAATGTATCTGATGGATACATGATGTGCTGGTCAGAGGCCATGCTCTTAAATGCTGTCATGTACCCCAACAGGGATTTGGTCCCAGGTGTCGATCAAATGTGTATGTTAAAGACCATCTGGCCAGGACTGAGACCATCATGAAACCTTTTATTTGACAGAGCTACTTGTTGGCATAAGGCATTGAATCTGTTAAATAAAATAAAATAGAATAAAATAAAAAATAAAATAAAGCAGGAGACAGGATTATTTATAGGAAGGATGCTCTGTCATTCAGAATTACATGAGACAGTAGAAAAAATTAAATATTTGCTATTATCTGAGCCTGTTCCACTAGTGATGTCAGTTTTATAGTTATGCCTTTGCTATTATGACTGTATGAATGAAATACAGGTAAAAACTTGAATATGACTCTAAAGGATGAGAAAAACTTTGGGAAAAATACTTCTGATGAGCTAGTAAGATGTGTTCATGGTACATTTCCTAACAGGGCACTGGGATGCTGTTGGATATTTTAATCCAATCAAAAAAAAACCCCAAACAACCTGTATTTCGTTTATTTTCACATTCACTACATGGTTTTTTTTTAAATACTCAATTATCAGGGGTTTTGCCATTCACCACTAAGCAAGTTGCTTTTTTACAATGTGTGATAATCATACATCACACTGAAAAAAAGCATCTTGAAACAGCCAGAAATCACTTGTATTTGTTTGCCTAAATAGAAAGCACCTACTTTACAAGGTAGTATTTTCTTGCTCTTAGGGAGTTTACTGGGATTTTTCTGAGTTTTTATTGACTTGATACCAACCCTCAGCAGCAGCAGCCAGTACAGCAGAAGACTGTCCTTTTCAGTGTCACACATACACACACACACACACACAGAGTTGAATAATATTAATTTATGGATGGAGCTCATCTAAAAATCAATTACAGCCTCTATTTTGCAGAAAACAGTAAAACCAAACCAAATCAAAACCAACAAAACAAAACATTAAAATTAACAACAAAAAAAAAAACCCAAACAAAAAAACCCCACAAAACAACCCACATGCACAAAAAAAGAAGAAAAATAGGGATCCCATTCATATTAATCATCTTTTCCACTCGTAAGAGAGTGAAAGACTAAATTTTTTTTGTACATAAATCTCTCACAGTAAAGTCACTTTTTCCCCTCAGTTGGATTATAAAACTAAAAACATTTCTCAAAAATGAATTTCTGTCTTGAAAATGAGAAGAGGCTTTAAATGCTGTGATTGCACTTAGTTCCGCAGTGCAATTTGAGAAGAAAAAAATTGAAGGTTTTGCATCCTTGCAAATGCAGTTGGGGATAAAAACTCATTAACCAGGGTGTTTGTCAACTGAAGGACCAGCAAATAAAAGCAAAATAATTTCTTGGATTTGTATTTATGAGAATATTTGTAAATATTTTGTTGAAAGTCATTCTGCTCATTTCTGTTTCCTGAAGTGAAATGGGAGATGTGGGTGGAATTTATTGCAATTACTCTCTGGGATAAAAAAAAAAAAGTAAAATACAAGTGCAGAGGTCTTTAGAGTAGATGTGATTATCTCTGTTAGAAACTGTGTGTATACAGACATTTATAGTTAACACAAATGTC
Source organism: Actenoides lindsayi (assembly GCA_025331215.1). Taxonomy (NCBI): domain Eukaryota; kingdom Metazoa; phylum Chordata; class Aves; order Coraciiformes; family Alcedinidae; genus Actenoides; species Actenoides lindsayi. The sequence continues at coordinate 2,426 of WTSP01005975.1, forward strand.
TAAGTCACATCTAAGATGAAAATCTGGACCATTTGGGGTTCTGCGCATCAAATTCACATGATCTTGTTCTCTTTGAACATCTGTACTGTATGCAATGGTAATCTGTTATGTTTGGGTTTAAAATGGGACTTCGCTTGTGAAGTACATTGTGTAGTATATGGTGCATTGAGGTCTTGGAATTTATCAGAGACATGAAAACTAAAGTTGGAAAAAAATTGCTCAAAACCTCTGGAATTAGGAGGTTTTCGATTATTAGACTATAACAGGACTCAGTTCTGGAAAACCTCCTGAGGTCGAAGAGAAATTTGTTGCCTGCTTTGGGAATAGAACAAAACCTTAATGAATTTTGTTGTCTCGGGAACAGGATAATGCACTAAAAAATTCCCCAGATCACTTGATGTGTCCCAGGTTCCAAAGAACTGACCCCTATTTCCTGCTTGCTTTCAGCCTGCATTGATTTCTTCTCATCTTACAATTGCTTTTAAGTGCACTTTCCAAAAGCCCATGTACTGCAGCTAAAATTCAGATATTTCAGATGAGTTCAGTGCATGCTTAGTCCATTGTCCAGCAGATGAGTTTTATGTTACTGTTTTGAAGCGTGTACCCATTTTCATGCTTTCTCATGAATGAATTTGTTTTCCTCTGCAGTTCACAGCAGGTTTTCCAAATTTTGACATTTTGCTAATTACATTTTCCCCTTGTCTTGTTTCTTTCCAGCTCTCGTAAATGTGAAACTTTGGGCTATTGATCGGCAATGTTTTCAAACAATAATGATGAGGACAGGCCTCATCAAGCATACTGAGTATATGGAATTTTTAAAAAGGTATGACACTTGTTTACTTTATCAAAAAATACAGTAAAACTGTTGTCCTCATCTTTTGACTTTTTTTTCTGAGTGCACTATTTTATTTGTTTCCTTCTCATTTTATTTTTTTTTCTTAATTGCTGTTTAACCATCTTTACGCTGTATCCTCCAGCTGAAAGGAGGTTTAATTTCATCCCCTTTGTAAGTTATTTATTGGCAAAGAGTCACGCATCAGAGGTGTAAGAGAAAAAGCTTTAATGAGAGTGATTAGAAGCATACCTTATTAAAGAAAATACCCATTAAAAAAAGAGAATCATCACACTCCCTAGGGAAAAATCTGTTTTTAAATTGTTGCAGAATCAAACAAGTCCATTCAAAGTGCATTCTTGTGCTTCTGGAGGTAAAATGCCAGTTTCTAGAACAGCAAAAGCTTTAGGTTGCTGTAAAATACAGGTTAGATGAGTAACAAGAAAGACATAAAGCCAAGTCTTTTACTCCTTAAGTCTCAAGCTCTCCTTCAGTTCATGTTGCCATCCCAAAGTGGAACAAATCCTCCTTACCAAAGCGATGTCTAATATCCCAGTAATTCAAGCGTGTCACAGCAGTGAGGAACAAGATGTTTCATGTCAGCAAAACAATGCCAAATAGAAACATAATGTCACCAAATCACACAGGAAAAAAATTACCCAAGTCAATGTGATGCTGTAAGTAATCCCATCCCTACGAAGCCTTCTCTACACCAGGCTTGGTTCAAAATGTTCCCCACTGCATTATTTCCCCCATAAACTGACAACCCCACGCTGTGCAGAAGCAGTGCAAGGGGTGAAACTTTATTTGAGGGATGATTTCTCTTGATAGTGAGTGGGGATGTTATCAAAGTCCTTCAGATTCGGGCTCCTTTTCACCTTTCTCCAGGAGGAAGCTGTACTTGATTTCTTTCTGTTTTATTTTGGATACATAAGAAAATGTTTTAGCAATTATTGCTTCATTTCCAGAAGCTGCTTCTTTTCTCCAGAGAGAGGTTTTTGGGGAAAAGCACTGTTGTAAGGTCTAGAAGACCTTACAGTTTGCAAACTAGTATCCCAAGTAATGACACACCGCCTTAAAAAGGTTGTTTTGGATGAAAAATTAACCCCACACAGCCATATCAGATGACAGGTAACAGGTCTCCCTGATGTGGGCATACTGACTTTTACCCTGCTGTGTCATGTGCTCAATCTACTTTTGTTTCTGACCTGCATTTTTATGTGTTTTCAAACTTATAACTCCTAAAATTGGAAACACATGCACAGTATTTTCAGCTGGGCGTTCTGTAACATAAAGACAAGGAGTAGACTGTATTCATTCTACTTTAATGGTTCTGGTTTTCTTTTTTGTACAGAAAAAAAAATAGGCTTAGGAAAAAAATATCACTATAATAATAATAATCAGCAGCTATTTTTTACACATTATGTATAAAATATAACAAGAAAAAAATACATTATATATATACACTAACTTTGAGATGATGCTTTTGGGGAGTCACAAAATTGGGCTATCTCACAGAGTGACCGCATTCCTGTGATCTGCAGTCAAGGCTTTAGGGATGGGGCAGGGCAAGTGGAGGCAGGAAGGTGGTCCTGTGGGGCTGATACCATGGGCACAGTTGTGGCTGTACCACAGCTCGGCCAGGACCACAGGTGAGGAATTAATCAAAGCTGGGGCACCTTTAGCTGCTTAGATCTTGGAGCAGAGACCTGCTCAGCTCACTGCACTGGTTCTTGGCTGGGTTGACATGCCACCTCCTGACCCTTCCTTCTGAACTGAAGTTTCACCTGTGATTATTTTCAGTCATGAATAAAAATTATAAGGAAAAAATAATGAAACTAAAATAATTGGCCAGGTAACACCACCTCTGATGAGGACAAGGTGTTTGCCTGGAGAGGACCAGCAGCTCCATGGAGATGTTCTGCTGCTCAGAGATGACATGAAAGCATAGTCATCAAAGTCCAATTTTTTCCATGTGTTTCAGTTTATGGTTATTAGCAAGCAAGCTCAGGAGAGAAGGCAAAAGCTGTTGCCATACTGGCAGTCATAAATTCAGACATTAACAAGCATTGGCCTTTATTGTGTGCTGGTGAATGAAACCAAAAAATGAATCTCAGTTGAGGAGGTTGGAGCCTTTGGCTCTCTTGCAAAGCAGAAACTAAGCACATGTTAAGCTCTCAAGCTTTGAGCTTCAATAGAGATTTTCTAGAAGATTGTCAAGATTCATTTGGATGCAGGTTCCACAGACCCTGCCCAGCTTTAGTTTTGAATCAAATAGTCTAATAAAGAAACCGAGAGGCTTGTTCTCACACTGTGTCTGCGCTTCTTGGATGCATGCTGTTACAGTGCATCAAGCCATGTATTAATGCTCATTAGAAAGGCTTAAGGCAAACAAATATTTTTTTTTTCTTTAAACCTTGCAGTTTGAATTTAGGAAATAATTTCTTCCTATGCAACAACTGTAGGGGCAAACAGCTGTAGGAAGGTCACTACTAAATGGTGTGTGCCAATTGTGTCTTCCAGCTGGGCTCTCTGCATCAATGGTGATCTCAAGTTCAACATAAGTTCCATTTATTACATTAAATGCTCATTTTTGAAGATGCTTTCCTTCTAAGAAATCAGACTGAATTTTGAAAACATAGAGTTGTCGGTTGTTGGCCTTACTCTGTGTTCTTTATTTTTTTAATTTCATAATAAGTGAGTGAATAATAATGCTCTTGTTAAGAAATGCAATGTCATAAAAGCAAAGGTTTCAATGGTACCAGTGTAGCGAAAAGTCAGTGGGGATGGAAAGCATCATTTTCTGTGTGCAGGGCTCTAAAAAGTTGCCCTGTCTAATCTTGTTATTAGTCACAATAATGTAACATTATCGTCCCTTCAATAATGTATTTTCACCTATGAACAAAATACAATAGAAATTAAGCCTTTGGTGGTGAAATGAGTGTATTAATATATTCTCATTTATCTTGCTGGAAAAAAAAGTGCAGTCTGAGCACTAGTATCACTGGGGCTCCTTGTAGTAAATACTACCCCACAACCCAGTGTGGTGGTTTTCCCATGCTTTTCCACAGAGGGAATATATTGCTGACACAGGTCAGATACTGTTTTCTTAAGTTTCACTCTTTTATGTCCAGAACACGTATATTCCAGTCCTTTCTTCTTAACACCATAAGAAAACCATAAAAAGTACATTTCCTGGTCAAGAAATTCAGATCTACTTTGCCACCATGTCCTGGGCCAGAAGGTTGCCTCCTTGTTTGCTCCAAGGCGTTGTAGTATGTAGATTTCATGGGCTTATAAACCTTGAGATAGCTTTTCTGGCTTCAGATAAATCAGCTGCGACATCCTGAAGTAAGGAGTTAAGTGAACATCCTCTTTTTCATGGTATTTATGAGAAACCGGTCTGTGTATCCCTTTCTGCTGCTTGTAAAGTCAACAGATGATCCTTGAAGCGATCAAAAGATGGCCTAAATCCCCAGCAGCACCTGCTTGAAGTTAGGGATAGAAAACCCAGACTGTTTTCTGATCCCTGCAAATATGCTGAATGACAAATCATAGCAACGACTCCCTTTGAAACACAAATTTTCAGTAGCTTATTATGTGGCTAAACCGGTGCACGATCAAGTGAGTTTGTAGTGCAGCTGACAGTTACAAGTTAAAATATAATATTGTGGTGTAGATGTAATAACTCCTTATGGCACAGGTTTTTTTGCTGAACATTTCTTTGGTCTTTACCCAGAGTAGAGTTTTCTGTATATCATTGAATATATTTGCAATTATACAAGCAAGGAAGAGCCTTATTCTGCAGTGGAGGTTCCAGTTACACTAAAATCAACTGCATTTTTGCTATGATGTTCATTGTTACAGTGTTAGAATTATTTCCTTCTCAAGCCTGTAGTAAAAATAATTCAATTTAAGCAAGAATATTGCAGTTAAGGAAACAGTTATTTATGAAACAAAACTGTCCAGGAAATAAAAGATGGGAAAAAGCCTTATGCTGTGGCAAGTGTAATAATTTCCTGCTAAATCAGAAAACTTTACAGACCAGAATGCCTTGGAAGAGTAAATACTGTACTTTCTTACAAAAAACTTTCTAGATGTTCTGTAAGAAGAGGCCTCATATTCTGGTCTGCCATGTAAACTCAGATTCAACCAAGACCCTGGAACAGATCAGGAGAATAAATGATGATTACAGTGTGTCACCTTGAAGGCAGGATCTAGCTTTACAAGTGGAAACTTAAATTCACACATCTTAGATCTTATAAATAAATATTCAGTAGTGCTAATAGACAGAAATTTAAAGTATCTTGTTAGCCCAAGCTTTTAACCTAATGTTAATGTCAAAAACTGTCATCTAGCTGAAGAAGTGCCCACTCTTCAGCCTTTACCATTTGATCGTAGTGCTCTGACTTGATCTTGAGTTTCATTGACAGTTCTATCTGACTCTGAATTGGCTTAATTGGAAAGTTGTGATCTGAGCAGACATGGCAGAAGTGAGCTGGTTATGTCTGAGAAATGGGAGTTCGTGCACTTGTGGCTTAGCTGCATGGGGAATTAGGCTGGTAAAGTTTTTGGTGTGTGGCCACGTATATTAATTGTGGGAGCAAGTACTGAAATTGGTCAGTGCGAGGAGCATGGTGATCTTCAAGCAAAGGCTTTATGTTTCATGTGAGTCATTTGTCAGTGAGACATTAAATGACTGTGTCTTTGAAAGATTGCCTGCTGTTCTGCATGAAATGTTTCCCAAAGTGCATCTGAGGGTGAAATTATACTGGATAGAAGAGGGAGAGAATTTAAAAATGATGCAAAGGAAGGAGAGACTTTGGAAAAAGAGAGTTGGAGATCACTGGTGAGTTGGTGAAGTATGTACATTAAGATTGTTTCAGCTGACTAAATCTGAAAAACAGGTTTTGGCTTAAAGAAGACAACTTTGTCTGCTTTCCAGTGCTCCGCAAGTGCAAACAGAGGGGATAGCAGAGAAATAGGAAGATGGAACTAATTTCTATTAATGCATCATTTATAGAAAAAATGTATCATTCCACAAATGCATATACTCTTAATGCAAAGCTAAATGTAAGAACAAATGCACTAGTTGAAACTAGGAGCCCATATAAACTGGCATCCTTTTCATCCCAAGATGTTGCTCATGGCCAAAATAGAGAGGACCATCCCACTAATATGGATGTGCAGCCCAAGACTATGCAGGCCAAAAATGTCGTCTTGAACAGTGTTCACAACCACAAGATCTTGCCATCACCTACCTTTAGGATGTCCACATTTTCAAAGTCAGTCCAAGGCGTGTCTCTAGGGGGAACAAGCTGGACAGTTAAGTCATGATTAGGTTTCATCTGACCTTATAAGTAACCAAGAATTCTGTCGTTACCCCACTTTTCCTTTCACTGTTGCTGTCCAAGCTGACAAACACAAAATCAAACATGCAATTCATGAACCTTGCTGTTGATATGGTGACAAGAAAGCTTAAGCCCAGATTATGATCTTCTGGATGGAGACAGGAAGGCTGGAAACATCCAAACAATCTCCTAAGAGCTGTAGATGAGATGACAACACTTGAAAATGAGCTTATCTTACTCTACCATACCCCATAGGGACCACAGTTAGAAGTCCAAGACAGAGTAGAACCAGGGAGAGGTAATAGGTACCTAATTTAAGTGCTCTGCAGCTGAGCTGTATGTGGAAAGCTCTGACTCCTTTTGTTCTTCTGAAGCATTCACATGTGACATTTCTCATCCCTCTCTTTCCTGTTAGAGTAACTCAAGCAAGGCAGATCGTATGCCACCCACAATTTTACTCCAATTTGCAGAGCTGTCAAGTAGTATCTTCCTTTCTCTCTGGACGTGCAGTGTTCCTTCTATCACCTCACGCTGCATGAACCCCTGGTCTGCAGAGAGAGAAAGGACTGAATGATCGATCTGCATCAGAGTGTCTATTACATGGTAGTTTTAGCTGGAAAGTAGAAGTGAGTGGAGTGTTTCCACATCACAAGAAGGGTCCGGCTTTGAAGAGGACACCTGGAAATGGAGATCTTTTAGAGCAGACCTCCGCCTAGGTCATACTAGGTCTACAGCTACCTTGAGTCCAATGAGAGTTAAAATTATCCTTTTTTCATAATTGTGACAAAAACACAGGCAAGAGGGACCATGAAGCAGGCAGAAAATCAACTCAACTTTGAGTACAATTAGTTCAGGAAGGTATAATGGTGTTATAGGACTCCTCACTGATCCTCAAGAGGAAGAATGAATTCATACTTGTATGAAACAAAAAAAACCCAAAACAACAAATAACCTTTATATACTGTCCCTTCTGGTTGTTTTGTTTGGTTTTATATTTAAAATGAGATGGAAGTTCAGCTTAGTCCATGATTCTCAAAGGTCCTGTTAAACTCACAGTGCCATGAGGAGCTACACAGAGTTATACCTGCAGCTTTAGTGGGAAACGCTAAGATAGGCAGAGGTGATGGGAGCAATGGGTGATGACTTTAAGCTGAAAGAGGGGAGATTCAGACTAGATAGAAGGAAGAAATTTTTTTATGTTAAGGGTGGTGAGACCCTGGTCCTGGTTACCCAGAGAGGTGGTTGATGCCCCATCCCTGGAATCATTCCAGGTGAGGTTGGATAAGGCTCTGAGCAACCTGCTCTAGTTGCAGATGTGCCTGCTCATTGCAAGGAGGTTGGACTAGGTGACCTTGAAAGATCTTTTCCACCCCAAACCATACTATGATTCTGTGACCTGAAAGGGTTTGAAAGACTGAAACTGTAGTCTTCTGAAGTCTGATTAGATAAACCGTGTTAAATCTTCTGCATTTTGGTCAGATAAATCACATGTTACAGCTGGCATTGGGGAAAATAGACATTGTAGAAAGCCATGTGTACCACCGCTCTGTTCACAGAGAGGCACATCCCCAGCTGTAACTCCTGCAAACCACTGCAAAAAAATATGTGTGTTGACAGGGTGCAGTTAATGGGCTGCCAGCCCCTCCCCAGTAAGAGCCAGAGTGAGTAGCAGTGGGTTGGCAATGGGTGGTCGGCCAAGGTGGACACAATGGGGAAGAGAGTTAATGAGTTACCACAGCAGTGCAGAGTGGTGGCAGCCTCCAGGATGCAAACTGGAGAGTAAATAAGGTGTCAGGAAGCAAATGAGCGATGGAGTACAGGTCGAAAGAAGGCAAAGGCTGTTGCATTTCTTTGGGAAGGTGTGGGAAGGGTTCAGGGATGGCTTTATATGAGGAGCTGAGTGTAAGACTGCAGACAATGAAGATACCCAGGGTGCTCACAGAAGCTCTCAGGAGGTCCTTGCACCTTCCAGGCTCATGCATAAAGTATGAAGACAGCCTGCGATACTGTGTTGTGTGGTATTTCAGTAGCTGCACCTGGAAAAAAACACAAGTTTTGGCTTTGGAAATATGACAACATCTTGTCTGACTGGTCAGTTTGTTTCTTTAAATTCAGGTTGTGCGGGGGACGCTTGAGGATAGCTTGAAGGAAGGTTGCAGGCGGCTGAGCATGAGGAGGTGGTTTCACCACAGCACGGTGCACAGGCAGGCGCTGAAGCAGAACTGAAATGATGTGCCATACTATCAAACTGACAATTTTCTTCTGCCCTTTAACAAGAGAAACAGTCTTTCTCATATTTCAGTGAAGAGAAGGCCAGGATATGATTCTTTTTTTTTTTTCATAGTCTTTGTAATAAATTATTTCAATAGCCACAATCTAGCCTCCATAATCCCTTGTGAATGCTCTTAATCCATATGAAGGGTCTGGGACAGATATTTTTTAAGTAACAGAAGTTTAATATTGACCAAGCATGTTTTAATCTAATGAAAATTTTTATTGAAGGCAATGCATCACAGGGAAAAGGGAGGAGAAGTCAAAAGAAGGCAAAAGTCTTGTTCCTGTTGATGCAGAGCATGAGGAAGGGAAGGAATGATTGCTATTTTTTTTAACATGGGAGCATTTCAGTCAAGGTATCTGCAATAACTTGATGAAGTGCATTATGGGGGTAGAAGGCAGCAGTCCCTGGACTGCCCTGAAGATCTTGGTGTCAACTGTATTTGAAATGGGGATTAATACATGTGGGAATGAGTCTATATCTCATTTTAATGTAATTGAATCTGAGACTCATGGAATGGTTTGGGTCAGAGTGGACCTTTAAAAGTCATCTAGTCCAACCTCCCTGCAGTGAGCAGGGACCTCTGCAGATAGAGCAGGTTGTTCAGAGTGCCATCCAACCTCATCTGGAATGTTTTCAGGGGTGGAGCTTCCACAACTTCTCCATTCCAGTGTTTCTTCACCCTCATTGTAGAACACTTTTCCTTACATCCAGTCTAAACCTACCCTCTTTGCACAGACCAGTTCCTTTTCACAACAAAGGGGGAATTGCAGTGAGTCCCGATGGGATGTGCTGTGATTTCCCTTTTACCACTGCTGCCTATCTGCAATTTGGCAGTAAATAATTAACCCAAGGCAGGTGTCATGGAGGCATCCACAAACCAAACAGCAGCCGCTATCCAAATTGGGGGTTTATTGCAACCGAAGTTGCCCAGCATTCTTTCTGACCAAATACAAGTTTGGCTATGTTTTGGGAATTAACTACTACACAACTAATTGATATGTCTAGTGGGAACCATACGGTTGTAGGGACCAGGATATGGAGAAATGGAAACCATGGGCCGTTCAACAGAGGTCACAGCTGGTAGTGTTAATAAAGCATCTGTGAATGGTGAGGATTTTGAAGCATCTGACTTTCTTTGGCAGTTTGTTTATTCATTCAGCTCAGAGTTTTCTCGGTGAGGTAAAATCTAATTTGCTGATAGGATTACTGTGCTACATGAGATAAGGTCTTTACATTTCAAAGGAGATCAATACCACGTACATGGCGCTCTCAGAGGAGACCTTATTGCAGCCTTTCAATGCTTAAAGGGGGCCTATAAAAATATGGGGACAATCTTTTTAGCAGGGTCTGTTGTGACAGGACAAGGGGTCATGGATTAAACTAAGAGGGTGGAGATTCAGACTAGAGAGAAGGAAGAAATTCCTTATGCTGAGGGTGGTAAGGCCCTGGCCCATTCTGCACAGAGAGGTGGTCAGTGCCCCATCCCTGGAACCATTTCAGGTGAGGATGGAGGAGACTCAGCAACCTGCTCTAGTTGCAGATGTCCCAACTCACTGCAGGGGAGTTGGACTAAATGACCTTTAAAGGTCTCTTCCAGCCCAAACCATTTTGTGATTCCGTGTCCTTTCTACTCCCACAGTGACTCTATCAGTGTTGAAAAACACTCTCAAAGATGCACTCATGATCTCAGTAAGCACAAGATCTTATTTTGTCTTAAATAGCTGCTTTCTCCTTTTACATCATTCTATTGTAGTGGGTCAAAGTCAACATCATCCAGGTAAAATCTGTTCTGCAGGTTCATGTGTAGCTGTTTGGGTTCTTCAAGCTTCTTTGCATAGAAAGAAAAGAGAAAGACAATTCCTTCATCTCTAGATGTTAAAAGGTAATAGTGTTAAAGCTTTGTAAGCTTGCATAGATAGAATGAAGGAAAGATTATGCATAAAGACTCCCTGTTACAGGGGTAAAACACAACAGCAAAAAAAGGTTTCATCTGATTCAGCAATTCTGCCATCTAAGTTGGAAGAGAGGATTTTTAATTTATTTTTTTTAATGAGCAAAAGAAAACAAGAAGCAGTTGATAACTAAAGAAATTTCATAATTCAGACCTATCAAAATACCTTTATTGGCTATATGGTGAGCCTCACAAAGAAGATACTCTCCAGAAGACTGATGGAGTGTCTCATTCTTTAGTTTAAGAAACAAATTAATTTGAAACAGTGCCCACGACAGCTCCAAAATGGTTTTATTGCAGTGTTCCTGGAGGGAAATGGAAGGATGGGTTGTGCTTCTCCTTTGTAGAACTCATTGAAGCTATCCAGCCTAGGAGCTGTGGGAATCAAACTGTCAAGGGGGTCGGTGTCTGTGGGGTCGGCAGAGATGGCAAAAAAAAAATGAATTCAAGCTAGATTAAGGCTGCGATTATCAGTGAATTAATCTGTGCTGTACCATCAGTTACCAGGAGGGCTTTTCTTGGTGATGTTTTATACGTGTTCCTGCAGGGTTATTTGAAGGCTGGGGCTCTATGGACACTTGTATTTTTGGAGTCGTTTAGCCCCATGCTTCAGTATAGCTGCTGATTAAAGGAGAAGGCAAAGTCATGTCAGGAATTAAATCTTGGACCTTCTCTCTTCGTTGTTAACCTTTAAAAATAATAGTGTTTATTTTTAACATTTTTTTTCTTTTTTTTTAGCTTCCAAATAATTTTATTTTTTTAGGGTTAATTCTGTCTTTTTTATTTGTCACCAGTTACCATTTCTTCCCATGGTGAGAATCCCATTTTACTTTTCAACAGCTGTAAAGTGTGATCTCAGATATAGATCAATCAACAGTATGTAATTACAGCTAAACCAAGTGTTAGTGTGGTTTTATACTGATAAAAAGAGGACCAGAATCTGGTCCTCTGTGATTGCTGTGGTTCTTCAGAGCCATAGGGGATGGTTGCAGCTGACATCCTGCCTGTTTGAAGAAAGTAAACTCTTGTCAGTATTTTTATGTCAAGTCAAAAACCAGTCCTGGCTCCTTGTCTAACTATTAGTTGCTGTCATGATTCAGCGGACAGCGGCTTCCTGAGCTTCAGAACAAACCAGGCTGAGAAGTGACTTACATGTTTGTGTTTTCTGCAGCAGCAGCACAGAAATCAACTTTTCCCAAACTGATGCAGAAAATGAGGTATAACTGGAGATTTATTAAGGTGTTAGGGTTTGTTTGAATGAACATTTTGTAGTGTAATATTATGTGGATATTTGTGTCTGTGTATACCAAGAAGAGTTTTCTGTTGCTTGCTAAAATGCAGTGATGAGTAGACTGATTAAGATTTGTTGTTTATGTTGCAAATATTAAAGTAGATGATATTATTAGATATTAAGGTTATTGTATTCTGATCACATTATAGAGTGACTTAAAATTTAGGACTCTGGAAAGGTAGCATGATCTCCAAGTCAAGATCTGCAGCAGTTAGCTACAGCCTTGGATGGCTTCCTTGATGTTTCCCTTACAAGAGATGAGCTAAATGGGCAGCCCGGAATAACCAGGCAAGATTTATCGGGTTGTTATTTTCCAGATGCTATATGGTGATAATCTCTGGACCTTTGATCTATCAGCTGTTTAAAATGCTCAGGTTAGTTGTTCATTGGTGGCGGAATAGAGCTGAACAGTGATAGTATCAAAGCATTAAAGACGGATTAATTGCAAAAGGGGAGACATTTTGGAGGTTTTTCAGAGGATGGTTTATGCTTCACATTTACATTTTATTTCAAGATGACCAGTGATGAGTCGCAGTTGTGACTTGTAATGGATGGAATAAGTAGAGAGACATGCTGAAGAGCTGTAGAGAGATAGGAATTGGCAGTCTCTGGTCTTGTAAAATAAGTGATATCCCCAGTGTTGTCATGGGAACTAGAAGATACAAGATGCAAGTGTTGGGTCTGGCAAGGGTCAGTCACATCTTTGGGTTGTATTTGCTGGAACTTCTGCTTGCAAAACTGTTCATCGTCTTGAGTTGGCGGTTGGAAAATCAACTGATGTTTCCAGTGAAAATAGAAATTTTAGAGAATCACTGACAGGTTCCAAGGAATCCAAACTTATCCAAGTACAATTTGAAATGCTTAAATATGTGCAATGTTAGGGAGAGACATTAGTAGAAAAAGTGCCTTTTTTATCACAGCTGGTGGAAAAGTTTGAGTACGGACTAATTGCTAGAAAGATATCTTAGGCTTCATGTTTAAAAACTATGCATCCAAACTGTCTTTTGATCCTAATGAAAAATCTGCATTTGCCTGCAAATACACAATTCCAAGCAAAGCATTTTGGCAAACCATTTATTTGATGAAAAATGCAGCTTTGAAACTGAATAATTTGTTGACAGAATATTTCAGTGATAAATTCCTGCTCTCTTGGCGATTGATTCCCTGATGAAATGTCTACACAGATCAGGAGAGAGCAGCAGATGTCATTTGTTTGGGGTTTAGAAAGGCTTTTGACACTGTTGCCTGCAGCATTATCACTTGTAAGCTGAGGACCAATGGGCTGGACGTGTTAGATGGGTTGAAAGTTGGCAGGACTGTTGGGCTTGGAGGGAGGTAATTAATGGCTTTGTTTAGCTGGTGCCGGTGGCAATCCCCCGCTACTGCAGGGGCAGTTTCAGAGGTATAGAGTCAAACTCTGTTGGTACTGTCAAGTAATAAAATGAGGGTCAAAAGCCATGATTTGAGGTTTGGGCTAGACAAGAGAGCAAATACTTTTCCTGGAAAGATGGTGCAGGTCAGGACAGGTCACCAGGGAGGTGGGGACTGGATCTCTATCATCAAGAGGAAAACATGTTGAAGTATAAGTTTATTTGAGGATACTGTTGTGGAAGGATTTCAGGAGGATTCTCATGGGTGAGTTTGGGGGTTTTTGGTTCTTAACATTTTGGTCTTGCAGTTGGACAACTGGCATGAGGCAGAGTGGAATTAAATGCAATCTAGCAGCAACTGAACTAACTTGAGTTCAGGCATGAACTAACTAACTGCCCTGCTGCCATGCCCAGCCATAGAGGAGAGTGGTGGCAGAAGGCCAACACGGACATGCTGTTTACTCAGCCAGTAGTAGGTAGACCTTTTAAATTAAAAAATGCCACTCTCTTAACAGGCATTATACCCCATCCTCTTTGTTTTGCTTTCTAGTAGACTCATGGTCTACAGTGGGTTTACATCACCTTGCTGTCTTCCTTTTTCACTTGCTTTTTTTTTTATATTGCAATAGTGAGCACTTCTAAGTACCTTTGGCTTCAGAGTACTGGAACGTGTTTCCTATGACTTCACACTTCAAACAAAGTATGAAAATGTGAACTGTACTTTAAAAAAGCCAGGACTTTTGCGGTTAGTAGCCTTGATGGAAAAGAAAAAAAAAACACAACAGGGGGTTGTATATGTCTGAGTAGTTAAAAAAACTGATTTTTTTAAAATCAAGTTCAGATACATACCAAGACAAAATGCCATAACAAGAAGTAATATTTCACATAATGACCACCACGTAGAGATAAAATAGGTCAGGCAGGATCAGCTTCATTTCCATGGCAACTGCTTAATCTCTAATGGAGAAGACAACTTGATGCCTAAGTGCTGTTTCTTGACATTAGTTTTATTGCTAGGTCTGAAACAGTCTTATTTTTACCATGACCTGATGGGTGTTGAAATGACTGTTAACAGCAGTTACCTTTCCAATAGCCTGTGTGTAGTTCATCATCGTATTTTAGGCTCTTTTATATATTTCTGCACACTCAGAGTTGTGGTTTACCAGCACATAACCTTTCAGCTGAAGGGTGCATGGGGATTTCCTGGTGACCTCACTGCAGCTTGTTGGAAATCTCAAGCTGTAGCTGTTTGTAGTGTGACTTAAGGACTGTAAGGTTTGTTGGGTGTTATTTTCCTGAGATCCAGCTCCAGTGTTAAAACTACATGGCAAAAACAGGGAATGTGAAAGTCTAATTGATGCACTTGAGGAGGTCACAGTGGCAGCAGGACTTAAATATACTTGAGCTTCCTTTTATTTATCATGTTGGAACTGATGTGATAAAATCCCTAAAACTATAGTAGTGCATGCAAGAAAGCTGTCTGAGGCTTCAAACTCCATATTTACCTACCATGGGACAATTTTTTTCATTTATTCCCAGAACTTGCAGAGTGGTTTTGATGAAGCTACCGGGAAGACCTTGGTGTGCAACTTCTACATGCTTCGCATGAGTGAAATATGTAATAATTTTATTATCAGACTTGTTACATTACTTTGACAAATTCAAGTTGCCACTGATAGATTCTGCTATACCAGTGAGTCCTAAGCATCATGACACAGCCAGGAAAGTTGAGATCTGAAAAGGAAATTAAAACATGAGTACAATTTCAAACCTTAGAGGGCAAAGAGTAAACTTTTAATGTTTGATGACTGTGTCTCAGCTGACTGTGTCCCTTATAGCTGGTCCCTGAATTCATGACCATATTTACACCATGCCCAAACCCTCAAAATCATGCCTCAGGTTTCAGTGGAGATAGGAGACTTCTGGTGACACTGAGTTGTGGTTTGAAACATTCAGGCAGGAATTACGTCAGGAAGTAGTTATCAGGGCATTAACTTGAAGTCTGCTATTTAATGAAGGATTCACTGAAGTTTAAATTTTCTGTGAAGCTGTGAAGCTAAGTTGTCATGGTTTATGGTCAGAGCACCCGCTAGACCTATAATAGATGCTCTCAGCCCCACTCCCTCCCCAAAGGGGAATAGAAAGGGAATAAGGGAGAGAGACTTAGCAATTAGAAAAGGAAACTAGAACAGCTTTAATGAAAACGATAATAAAAGAAATAGAATATATACAAATACATACAAAACCAGTACCGAACCCAACTTCCACCGCCTCAATGGCAATTACACAATTACATCACCATCACCACTGGTGCTGAGGAGCAGGCACTGGGAAAGTCCCAGACTGGGCCTACTGGCAGATGGGAACTATATTCAGGAGCTGGATTCTGGTACTGGATTCAGGAACACCCAGATCAGGATTGAAGGCAGAATGGACAGAGTCCTCCTCAGATGCTGGCTATGGAAGAAGCAAGAATAAGCCTGAAGAGCTGAACCAGAGCTTGGCCCTTTTGATTTCTCAGCCAAATATGACGTATATGGGATGGAATATCTCGTTGGTTGGTTTACGGTCACCTGTCCTGTCCACTCCACCCTTCAGGTGTGGCCTTTTACTTTCTGCACCCCCCAGTGTGGTACACAAGATTCAGCAGTGGCCTTGGTCTGCACACCGATCTTTGGTACTAAGTCTAAACGTGGGGTGTTACCACTGCTAGAAGCAGACACTGTCTGTGAGAACAGGCTCCTGACTTCAGACAGTGCAGTTAGTTAGAAGAACTGAGCTGAAAAGTAAAATCACTGAATAGAATTAGTCCTGTTCTCACTCAAACCAGGACATAAGTGGTTTTGCAGCACAAAGACCCAGTGTTTCTCACAAGGCTGTCTCTCTGTCTGTCCCTGCTGCTTTTTCCAGGCCCAGCTTCTAGTAGTGCGTAGGAACATGGTAATGGTTAAAAACTTGTTTTGGGTTCCATTATAAAGGATGCTTTAGAAACACAGAGCTAAAGCAGACTGCCTAATCTGAAAGATGAACATGCCATCTAAACGGATGTGGACAAGATTGAGAGGTGGGCCTATGTGAACCTCATAAGGTTCAACAAGGCCAAGTGCAAGGTCCTGCCCCTGGGTCAGGGCATTCTCCAGTATCAACACAGGCTGGGGGATGAAGGGATGGAGAGCAGCCCTGCGGAGAAAGTCTTTGGGGTGCTAAGGGATGAAAAGCTGGACATGAATCAGCAATGTGTGCTCACAGCCCAGAAGCCAATGGCATCCTGGGCTGCATCCCTAGCAGCATGGGCAGCAGATCGAGGGATGGTATTCTGCCCCTCTGCTCTGCCCTGCTCTGCTCTGGTGAGCCCCCCTGCTGCAGTGCTGGGTCCAGCTCTGGAATCCTCAGCACAAGAGACATGGACCTGGTGGAGCAGATCCAGAGGAGGCCACAGCAGTGATGCGAGGGCTGAAAACCCTCTCAGCCAGGATGAGAGAGCTGGGGTTGTTCAGCCTGGAGAAGAGAAGGCTCTGGGGAGACCTTGCAGCCTTTCAGTGCTTAATGGGGGCCTATCAGAAAGATGGGGACAATCATTTTAGCAGGTCCTGTTGCAACAGTACAAGGGATGATTATTTTAAAATAAAAGACAGAAGATTTAGACTAGAGAGGAAGAAATTTTTTATGCTGAGGGTGGCAAGACTCTGGCCCAGACTGCCCAGAGAGGTGGTAGAAGCCCCATCCCTGGAAACAGGAATTTCAGGTGAGGTTGGCTGGCCCTCTGAGCAACCTGCTCTAGTTGCAGATGTCCCGGCTCCCTGCAGGGGAGTTAGATTAGATGACCTTGAAAGGTCCCTTCCAACTCAAATCATTCTATGTTACTATGAATCAAAGCATTGAAAGTTAAATTTTCATGGCTGGAGAAGAGATGAAAACTTGGGATAAATGGGAGTTACACCCTATAATGTGGTATAAATGGTCACGGGATAGGAGAAATATCAGCAACACTTTTGTCTGCCAGCCACAACCTTCCTCTAATGGTGTCAGTAAAAAAGTCAAAGAAAGGTTTTATTTGTCACATTGTCTAATTGACCTTTGTTTTCTGTAAATCAGAAGGATCCAATACAGGTTCACAAGTAGAGGCTTTTTGGTAACTGTTACTGAAATACATTTAGATAGATGATGAAGAAGTGTTTTTTCTCTCTGATGGAAAAGGCTGGCTGGTGCTTTTGAAGAGAACTACAGTGGAAAAAAATAATAACACTCATATGGTTTTGTAAGCAAACTTGCATATCAAAGGCTTTAGCCTTCATTTCATCTTTCATTATGGATGGCTGACAATTATCACATTGCCCAGCTAATCCAGCTGTGGATGAGAAACAGACTGATGGGAAAATAGAAAATGATGTGCCACTTGTCCCTGAAATCTTTTTCTCTTTTTTATTTTTGTTTTCTGGGCCATTTGGCAAACCTTTGTGAAAAATGTATTTCAACAAGAACAAAGATTTCTTCAAGAGCCTGATTATCTGTCACTGCAGTTAACTCTTAATAAACACAGACCCATTCAGATGTACATGTTTGAATGAAGATCACATCATTGTGTTTTGCTGATTGGGATTCCTTTGGGGATTAGTACGCGTTAAAGTTTATGTTTGCTCAAGCGAAAATGAAGTAGCATGTGCTGACTCTTTGGAGCTTTGAAATAAAATGAATTATTATTTCCTCTGCAAATTAGAATCATGCATATGGGAGCACAAAATGCATGATTTGGGCTAGATTCTAATATTCCTTAGTAATCTGGATGAAACAGTTGCTGACTGCAAGCAAACTGTGTTACTGAACACAAAACAAAAACTGTATTGAGAAGAAGGATAGGGACAGGGTTTTTGATTTCATCCTGTCACAACACATAACTCGGGTGCACATCTTGTACTCTGAACTGCATTAGAGTTTAAAGGCCAAATTAAGTAAAGAATGGTTGTGTTTCCAAACAAATAGCTCATTAAGCTCCAGCCCTCAATTTGGTTGTCTGATAGGAAGCGTGCAGTGAGGCCACCCTTTGATACTCTTCAGCAAGGAACTGCACATCTAATTTTGGCCTCGACGTTACCAAAAAATGCTGTAGCTTCTGCTGGAGACATGAAAGCACGCTGCATTGGAGATGAAGCCTCAGTGCAGAAAAAGCTGCTGTTTTGCTGTTTGGGTGCAATTAGAGGTGTAGGCGAAATACTGTGATCATATTGTGTTATATCCATGGATAACAGCGCTGATTCACAAGGAAAAGAGATCCTTTCAGAATTTAGATTGTTTCTCTGCAAAATGTTTGGGATGAAGGGCGCTTCAATGGGTTCTACTAATGCAGTCCATTTGTATTTATCCAATTTATATTCTATATATTATAATACTATACTTGTTTTGCATGCCTACAGCCTGGCAAGCTTGCCAATAGCTAATTTGGCAGGTAAAAGAAGAAAATTGACTTTAGCAAATACTTGAAGCAAATCTCAAGAAGGTGGCTTGGGGAGCTTTTACTCTTTCTCTGCTCAGAGTGGCAGGTTCTGCTCTTCCTCTTGATACCCGGACAGAACCTCTACAACCACCTATGAGTCCTGATAGACCTAGGAGCAAAGGGACCGTGTCAGATTTCCTGAATTATTTTTTTCTACTTTCACTGCTTTTAGTTGTCTCTAGTACCTCACAATTTGTTATCACTGAGGTTATCACTGTGCTATGATAGCAGTGGATTTCTGAGTTTGACACAGCAGGCTGAGGGACAGCAGTGTGAGACATCATGGTCTGGACACAGATTGTAGAGCATGATTGATGGTGGTGGCTCAGAAACCTTGTCCCGCTACCTGGCCAGCTGCTGGGGATATTTTCTGTATCTTTTTGTGATTTACATGGTTCCAAACATTGCATCTGTCCTCTGCATGCTTCTCTATCTCTGTCCTGTAACTTGAAGCAGGGTGAGAAATGTAATGAAGGTGATGGGGTTTATTATTCTCTTTAAATACCTCATGGTATGAAATCGGGCACTGATCTTCAAAGGCAAGAAAAAAACCTTTGCGATGTCTTTTGATGTGAAACAGTAGCCTTTGCAAGGAAGACATTAACTCAAGGGGAGTGTTTTGAAGGTGATACTCACTCTTCCAAGTGCAGAGACTATCAGTAAGAAGTGGAGATGTTCACCAATGCTTGACTTTGATCTCAGGAGACTTGCTTCCGTGAGACTTTTTTTGGCTGGCCAAATAAGGCGTTTTTCCTTGCCAGACAGGGTAGTTTTCCCAGGAAAGGCTGAGGAACAGCCTGCTCGACACACTTGGTGTTTCCTTGTGGCAAGTATTTTCCTGAGATCTTCCAAGTAAAACTATACGGCAAACTGCAGTAGCACACAAGAATAGTTTTTAAATGGCCAAAACTGCATGAATCAGTTTTAATATATATTTTCATTTAATTTAA
>WTSP01005976.1:0-15968 GCA_025331215.1 Actenoides lindsayi
CCTTTGGAGAGGGAGGGGGGTTAACAGAGAGCGTCTGTTATAGGTCTAAGGGGCTGCCCTGACCCTAAACCATGACACCCAGATGGAACACAGAGATTGGAAGTCCACTGACCACTGTCTATAAATGACATGAGACACAGAAGTGATAAATATGATGTTCAAACATACCTGCATTTTCTCAAAAAAACATACTAAATCAAATATCTTGATTAAATTCACTTAAACGTAAGTCTCTCTCACATCACTGTGAGACTTTGCTGATGTTGCTTAAGAGAACACTCATACAAGACATCAAGACTTAAAACCAACCACAAAAATAAAGGCATACAAATATAATTTTCAAATAAGACTAGGTGACTTAAATGCCTAGACTGGCTTCTAAAATAGTATACAAATATTTAGAAGTATGAGTATATTGAAAACATACCTTTGCATTGTAGGTTATATTTGAGTAATTAATAAACAGTTCTTACATAATTAGAAACTTTTGAAAATAATGACCTATATTGCTAGCCGATATGTCATTTTACACCATTTGTGTTTGGATAATAAGAGTATGAGAGAAATTTGAGAGTATAACACAGCCTTTCATACATCCAGAAGAATTATGCCATGTTCCACTTCCATTATTCTCATCCTCTTAAATTTAGGATTTAGGGCCAACCCCTTAGCAGGTAGGATTCACCATAACAGTACTCAACCCAACATAGCCTCAAGAGTGTGCCTATGTTGTGAGTTCAATGACAGACCATTCAAAAAACATCACTTTGCTAGCCACTGCTGTAACTGGATCTCTCACTATAATGTTTATGGCTATAAAAATCTAGTAAATGTCAGTATGTTTAGTTGGCAAATATTCAGCAAAAACTTAGCCTACAAGATAAGGAAGTGTTTATCACATTCCCTAAAATTGACTGTGCCCCTGTAATCAGCAGCACCTAATACTGGTGTAATCAAGTGGTTAGAAAGTTCCCACTGCCATCCGATCACTCTCAGCAAAAGAATGAGACTTAACAGTTAGTAGGCTGATCCAAAATTACTTTCTCACCTCAAGTGAGTTATACTTAAAAGTATAACTGCCTTTCCTACAAGAGCAATCCATGCAATTACATAGTAAAAGTAAAGATTAGAGGACCAAATTCAGTGAGAATTGATAATAAAACACTACAAGATTAATTTGTATCACTAGTTTTTTAATAAAGAATGTTTTGTTCCCTACTGAATATTTTAAATGTATGAAGTGATGCGCAGGTCAGATGGAAACAACTCTAACCACTTCAGTGAAGGAAGGATAACCTACATCCATATTCATCATATAATGAAAATGATATTTCATGTCACATTGCAAGAAGATCCATAAAAAGAACCACAGCAAAGAGCAGAGACAGTAAGAGTAACTGCCATCATGTAGAAACCCATACCTATACTATTGAAGTCACAGGGGAGAGTAATTAAATTTAATAGAAATCACCTATGATTAGAAGCTGCCCTCACTTTAGGAATGCAAGGGTAAGAAATTCAATGCACATTCAATTCTCTAAATTATTTGGTATCCCATGGTAATCAGATAAAAGTGTTTGTATCATGTTAGAAGTAACAGATTTGGGGAAACATAGACAGTATATAGCAATATATGTCACAGAATACAGATTAGAGAAGCTTTGATGCTTAACACAGCTGCATTGGGTAGAAAACTTCATGAGAAGAGTATTTTAATAGATTCAGTTTTGAAAATGAAGGTATGGGTTAAATTTGTGGGATTTGATCAAGCATTTATAGGGCATTCATTTCTGTGGAACAATAAAAACTGCCATTGTATTTCCAAAGTTGCTTCAGATAGCATGTAGAGTTCCTGCAAGTAAAATGATGCACTGTATTTCCCATTGGGAAGAAGGTAAGGAGAAGGAACATTGGGCTGACCTGCATGCCTTTTGACAGTTTACTATTTCTGCCCCTCAAGGACATGAAAGTTATAATCTGATAACACCATTTTTGTTTCAGCACTCGAGGGTTTGTCAAAACTCTTTTTTCTTTGGTTTAACTGTGATCCGATCCATCCTTGTATCCAAATCTTTAACATATTTTTATGTCATTCATTCACAAGCTTTCTGGAAGCTGTCATCTTTCATGGCTGCTAACTTTCCAGTCATCAACAAACCCAGTCTTTTCAGAGCAACTTCTGTCATAAACCTTGCATCCCAAAGTGAACAAACATTAATGGTGGCTATTTATTACAAACAGGAAAAAAAAAATAAATCTACAGATAACTCATTTAAAATTCTGGGAAAGTACTGCTTATGCAGAATGGGGATACTACTAGTAGACAGTTACCCTTGCTATTCCAAACCATTGCAAGAATGTGATAGTAAAAGCACTGGTTTTGACAGCATACATCCTTGCATAGCTTGATCATCATAAAAAAATAGTCTTAATGATATCAAAAAGAAAGGAAACCTCAAAAAGAATAATGTAAAGATTACTCCATAATGTATAAATCAACATGTTTTGACTGAGAATTTTCAGAATGTTTGGCAGAAAATAATAGGTAGGGAGGATTATTAAAATACTGAAATCTCGTGATACAGAGTTGCCATGCTTTGAAAGTTTCATCTCTGCAAAGATGGCAATCATCACATAATTCAACTCTAAATAGTTTCCTTGAAATCTCTTTTAGTATTAAGGTACAGAAAACTACCTGAGAAATCTGTAATAAATAAAAGAAATTGTAGGTGGATCAACAAAATATGTGTTATGATAGACCTGCAACAGTGCAATTGTTATTAAATATTTTTCTGTTCATGTATGAAGCAATTCAGAAAGAAGATGGAAAATAACATGGAGTACATTTATCATAGAATCACAGAATCGTTGGACTTGGAAGAGACCTCTAGAGATGATTTAGTCCAACCCCCCACACCACAAAAGCATGTTTGTCTAGAGCACTTGGCACAGGATTGCATCCAGGTGGGTTTGGAATGTCTCCAGAGGAGGACACTACACATCCTCATATTTAGATGGAACTTCCTGTGTTCCAGCTTATTCCCATTGCCCCTTGTCCTGTCATTGGCCACTGCTGCAAAGAGTCTGGCTCCATCCTCCTTGCACCCACCCTTTAGATATTTATAGACTTTTGATAAGGTCTCTTCTCAGTCTTCTCCAGACTAAATAGTCCCAGCTCTCTCAATCTTTCCTTGTATGAGAGAACCATCTTCTTTGCCCTCCACTGAACTCTCTCCAGTAGTTCCCTGTCTCTCTTGAACTGGGGAGCTCAGAACTGGACACAGTATTCCAGATGTGGCCACACCAGGGCAGAATAGAGTAGGAGGATGACCTCCCTTGACCTACTGGACACACACTTTTTAATGTACCCAATGTTCATACATATTTGAGACAAAGACCATAAGTAATGCTGGATAATAACATGAGAAAATAAAAAAAATAAAATATAAATCTATAGGAAGTGTAGATAAATTCTCTGCATCTGCTGCAATATCACATTATATCTAAATAATAAAAAAACGGTAAATAAAAGAGTAGACCTTCAGGAAAAGAGTGATTTGTAACCCACTCAAATATCACACAAATGTTAACTAGCTGTATGAGAAAAACAGGTATAATAAGACAAAATACAGAAGTAAAAGAAAAATCTTGTTGAATTTATTAACCATAGTGTTTAGTCTCATGCATTTATAGCAATGGATTGCTATGTAGTATCATGTATGTAAATGTAAAATGAAATTTAAGCAAATGAAATGCATATGTACTTGTATTGATGCAGTAATACTAAATAAAAAAAAAAAAAAAACCACTCTAGTTTTATGTAGTAAATTATACTTTAGTAAAACAAACATGACAAAAAAATATCCAGAAATAATACAACTATTCCATCTGAAAGCGTTGAGAAAGTGAGAACACATCTATCAAGGAGAAGAGAGGAATCTAGATCATCTGGAGCAAGAGCTAAACACAGTGCTTTGTCTTCTACCCAGTTTAAAGGATAACTCAGGTTCCTCTACTGCTTCTTTGTTCTCAGCAAAAAAAGAATTTAGTGTATGCAGACTGGCAAAGGGATATCAGATAAGTTCATTTACCTTAGTTATGCTATTATTAGTTCCTTCATTAATGAAAGACATTATTATTTTTATTATGGCCCCTTAAAGGATTAATCCATTTATTTATTTATTTAAATATGCTAAAAACCTTTTAAAGAAATTGTTTTCCTAGCTCTACTATTTTCAAGACTTTTCTCCTTTCTAATTGATTGTAATGTACGTATTTGGCAGTTCACTTTTCCATCCAGGCCACTAAACATGTTTTAAAGAATTTTCCTTGCCGCAATGCTCATGACGGAGTCAATTTGTTGCAGGAGAGATTTCATCATTCTATGCAGTGGCTTTCAGAATATAGCAAAGCATAAGTAGTCTTAGAGATATTGTCTTAAAATCTGGCACCATGTTCAGTGATTGATCTGTATAATACATCTTGTCCTTAAGCACAACTCTGAATGTCACTCCTATTAATTCAAAGGTCCTTTCAAAGACCAACATAGCTGGATTTTATGTTTTGCTGGTTTTATAATGAAACCCTTTATACCCAAAACAGGTATTGTAACACAGCATTATGCTGTGCTGTAATCCACTGTTACCTCAAAGAGATATATAGAGAAATATATCAATATGTCAATTACCTTTAATTAAATGAGTATCATCTCTTTGGAATCAGATCTTTGCCAAAATATTAAAAAAAAAAGTGTTGCAAGTTGACTAGCCAACACTTCATCAATTGTCTGATTGCTGACATCTCAGTGGTACATAAATCAAGAGCCAGAATGTCATTTGCTAGCATATTGGGAAAATTATTCCTGGCACCAGACTGCATTTACATGTTAAAAGAAAATTTCTATACGTGTCCACAACTAGTGCAATGACACTAACAGAATTCGTCTGGTTGTCAAGTCTTGTATACGTGTTTCTGCATTAATATGGCAGTGAAAAATATCTTATTTCTCTATATAAATCCTAATATACAGAAACAAGAAGAGAAAATTAATGCATTTTGAAAGAGAGCAGAGATCATTTATTTACACAAGACCCTAAGTAGCTTAAAAGCTGAAAGTCACTACTGAAAAGGAAAAATAAAGACTGCCTAGTGGAGGGAGGTCCCTGGATCCTAAGAGTGGCAAGACTGAAGACATGTTTTAGCATTTCTCTATTAAGTAGTTAGTAAAGCCTTTCCTCCTCTCCTTAGAGTGCAAGGGTCCCCTTTACATCTTTCTGTTGCTCCATTCATGAACAGTGTATTTGACTGCAGACCTGATGAATTCTACCATGGGACCAGGCAGCTACAAGTTAGGCACACTGGTGTTTTTGGGACACCTTTAAATCATTTGATGACCTAAGTGAGAACTTATAGATAGAATTCAGGGCAACTGATATCACTTGTGTAACCTTAGGTGCTTCACTGAGATACCTGGGAAATATTACCTCCAATTCCTTCTATGGAAAAAAAAAAAGCACACGAAGGAAAAAAAAAAAAAAAAATCTCATTCAAATCTCTATTATCATGGTACCTTTACAGCAATGAGTTCTTGACTTCTGTGCCTTAATTAGGTAGAGCGAGTTTTCTGTAGATGTTCTAAGACAAAATATTAACTAAATAATCTTAATCATTTACCTCCCACTATTATAGGACAGTAATCTATCTTCCTAGGACTGTATTTCTAAGAGTATTTTGCATGTTTCATATCTGTGTATCAATGTGCCTGTCTCTAGCTTCAGTCTAAGGTAGTAGAAGCGACTAGTGGTCATTGGTTCAATGTACAAACAGAGCTCAGTGAAAGATGGTGTACCACTGGGGTCCATACTGGGACCAGTGTTGCTTAGTATCTTCATCAGTGACATAGGCAGTGGGATGAAGTGCACTCTCAGCAAGTTTGCAGATGACATCAAACTGAGTGGTTGACACATCTGAGGGACGGGATGCCATCTAGACAGACCTGGAAAAGCTAGAGAAATGGACCCATGTGAACCTCATAAGGTTCAATAAGACTAAGTGCAAGGTCCTGCACATAGATCGGGGCAACCCCCAGTATCAATACCAGCAGTGGGATGAAGGAATTGAGATAGATCAGCCCTGTGGAGAAAGACTTGGGGGTACTGGTGGATGAAAAATTGGATATAAGCTAGCAATGTGCCATCATAGACCAGAAAGCCAACCATATCCTGGGCTGCATCAAAAAAAGCATGTCCAGTAGGTTGATGGAGGTGATTCTGACCCTCTACTCTGCTCTGGTGAGACTTCATCTGGAGTACTATGTCCCGTTTTGAAGTCGTCAGTACAGTAAAGACAACTACCTGGTATAGTGGGTTCAGAAGAGAGCTACAAAAATGATCAGAGGGCTGGAACTCCTCTCCAATAAAGAAAGGCCATGGAAGCTGGAGTTGTTCAGCCTGGAGAAGGCACCATGGAGACTTTATTGTGGTCTTTCAGTACTTAAAAGGGGCCTGTCAGAAAGATGGGGACAGTCATTTTAGCAGGGCCTGTTATGACAGGACAAGGGGCAATGGTTTTAAACTAAAAGAGGGGGGGGTTCAGACTGGATATAAGGAAGATATCTTTTACACCAAGGGCAGTGAAACACTGGCACAGGTTGCCAGGGAGGTGGTGGAAGCGTCTTCCCTGGACACATTCATGGTCAAGCTGGACAAGTCTCTGAGCAATCTGATCTAGTTCAAGATGTCTCTGCTCATTGCAGGGGTGTTGGACTATACGACCTTTAAAGGTCCCTTCCAACCCAAACTATTCTATGATTCTAACTAGGAAGATATACAGCATTCTACATATTTACTTGTTTAAAAAAATCTTTTTGCTGTTTTTCTACTGATGATATCTGTTTTTATAACAGCATTTGAACATTACAAACACACTTGGAGGAGATAGGTTCACCAATCTGTCATGAAATGGGCTATGAATTCATCATTTCACATCTGAAACTGTGTCACTGTTCAGAATCTGAAAGCCCTAGGATCAGAATCAGAGAACAAGTCCTTCTTTCCAGGAGTGTTTATTCAGTTTATATTAAAATGCTTCCTGAAAAACAAATGAAAAACTGAACAATCCACAAGAAGCTAGAAATCACCACAAAACCAGAATCTTATACTCCTCTTTTGCTAAGCAGTAGGATGCAGAGTCTCAGTCCTTTCATAATCTTCCGATGATCTGCAGTCTCCTCCTCATGAAACAGTGTCAGTAAGGCAGATTCCTAGCATATTCTATAGCTTGGCAAGCCTATTATTCTTCTAGTACATGTAGAAAGGTGGTATGAGAAAAGCACTGATGTTAGATCACCTTTTCCATAAAGGGACTGCTTTAAACACTGGGCCCTGATTTTTTATTAAAAAAAAAGCAAGTGTCTTTCCAGTTTTCAAGGTCCTTCATGATCCTGGCCTTTTGTACGCTGCTGGGTATTTCTGATTTTGCTCTCCAGTAAGCTCTTTCGTTCCAAGACAAAGTCAGGGAAATTTTTTTTGGGGGTGGTTTACTACATCCTATAGCAATATAGAAATGACAGAGATTTGCACTTCCTCCAATCTTTCTAATCCTCTAACAAATTCCCAGCAGGTCTTGCCACAAACATTTTTGCAAATTTTCATACTATGCTACAAAGCGTGCAACACATATTCTCAGATCTATGCTGCAAGATTACGTTCTAGTGGACTGCAGTCCATTATATCCTAGTCTGTGCACAAATCCCCAGGGACACCAGTGACAAGTGATAGGCAGTCTGTATTTCACTCATTTATTCAACAAAGAGCCAGTCTGAAACTGTACAGAAGCCAAGCTATTCTGCACTCTTTAGTCTATGGGACAGGAGATCATTTCCTGGGGCACATGTCTAAAGAAACCAGTGAATTTTCCTTATTCCTTTTGAAAAGGAGAGGCAGCTAGCTCCTGTGAAAATATGCAATACTCTTGATCCCAGATGGACGTAGGTTCCTCCTTGCAAGTCTATACTATACATCTGGGCTTTAATAAGGAGGACACAGTGAAGGCATATTCTGCTGTTCCCCAGTGGGTAGGTCAAAATTGCTTCTCACTCACCATATTCATTGCTGGGATCTGAAGTGCCTGTGAACTCTAGAAATTGCTCTGTATTGTAAGAGCTAGGCTTTTTATCTGCTACAGACTTGAGGCTCATTTTGAACTCAACTCAAAAAGTCTGAGTAATTTTTGAAAATGGTTTTCAAGTCTAGCATCCATTACCTTCAATTGTTTATATGTTTTTGCTATAGAGCTGAACAGATTATTACAGAATTAAGATTATTGTAGAGCTGTGGAACACTATCATTCCTAATATAAGTGATTTTAAAATTTACTGTTCGTCTGCAACATTTTGGTTTGAAATGCTAAACTTGAGTAGTATAATGTCAATGTTCATAATCATGATTACTGCTTAACCATTCTATGTTGTGCAAGTGCAGACAGAGCTATAGAACTACTGAAAACTCTGCAACCAGGAATGCAATTTAAAAAACTTTTTCATCCAAAGACCTTAAAAAAAATTAAGAAAATAATAATATATTTAATGTTCTTTATTTCAAATACCAAATTTTAGTGCACTGATAATTTCTGTAGCTAAGTTATGAACAACTGGAACACTGAAAACACTGATACTTTCCTCTACCAAATTCTGAACAAATATTATTATAAAGACAGAAAAGAGTAGATTTCTAAACATTTTATAATTTTGCAGGTAGTTTGTAATAACTAACTGCAACATTTATTCATACTGTGAAAATATTCTCTCTGCAGGCTCAGCAAAAAAAATAAGTTTCAAAGCTGGTTTTAATTCCTAGTTGAAATTTAAATGAACTTAATTCAGTTTCTCTTGGAAATGACTTAAGGAAATTTAAGTCAGAGTAATTTTATTTCTTTTTTATAGAAGGCAAGTCATTTGACCAGATGATGATACTGGCATTAGAGATGTTCACATCTGAAAGTCGTCCAACACTGCGCCTATAATCAGTACAGACCGATGTCATTTCTTGGGTGCAATTCATTTGCTGTCAGATCAGATGAATGACATCTTTGAAAGTGCTTCCATCTTTCCAGTGATAATAAACAGAGCCTAAGATAATTGTGTATCTAAGACTAGTTAAAGTAAAAAGGACTGCATTTTAGATATCTCAGAATCATTTGATTTTAATCTTCCCCTGGATATCCAAAATTATTTTGATGACTGTTAATCTGTGTACAATCTAATTTAATTTCTGAATTATTCTTTTAAAGCCTACTATATGAAAAGATGACATACAAAACTACACTTGATTTTGAACTAAAGTAGGCTGATACATGATAAAATATTTCTTATTTTAGAGAAATTTGTAGTAAATTCAACACTTACATGAGGACTAGGGCCAATACTACGTGAGACCAAATTAATTTTATCTGTGCAAGAAGTCATGTTGAGCTAGGATAGAACAAATGTATTTATTCTTTTACACCTTAGGTCTATTCCATAGAAAAATGTATTTAGGAAAGAGTTAGTGATTTCAATATGCTAAATCACTGACACATCTCATAATCTATTTCACATGGTCTGATGATGAATTTTTTACATAGGATAAAATGAAATTTCACTTCAAAAATTTTGAATTTCTTAACTCTGAACTGCCAAACTTTCAGAAAGATACTATGCCAATTGATTGAAAAAGCCAGTTACACCAGTACAAATAGAAAAGCAGAGGTAGTTTTTAAGACAATATAATGTAAGAATGATGTTACCTGTATTTCCATGTTTTTTCATCACTGCAAGCAAGTGTGATGATAACTGTTTTAAGTCTTTGCATCTCACTTCCAGCAGGCTCAGAGCCATCAATTGCACTAGTTCACAGGAGACTTAAATTTGGACTATCCTATGTCCTCTTGGTCTCAGGCTATGTAAAGTGTCCTTAATGGAATGGAAACAGATAAAAGGCAAAAAAA
Source organism: Actenoides lindsayi (assembly GCA_025331215.1). Lineage (NCBI taxonomy): Eukaryota > Metazoa > Chordata > Aves > Coraciiformes > Alcedinidae > Actenoides > Actenoides lindsayi. The sequence continues at coordinate 9,985 of WTSP01005976.1, forward strand.
CCCCACTCTAGTACTTCCTTTCCTATTTGAAGGGAGGTGAGTAAGCCCAAGAGACAAGCAGGTAATTTATAGTTAAACATTTTCCTTTGATCTGTATATCGCTTTTTCTATTTCGATCTAATTTGATTAAGTACGCACAAAGGGGGAGCCAAAGGAGAAAGGTTTTTCTTCAGGCAGCCAGCCAGGAAACACAGTAGCAGAGACTTAATTTATTATTATTATTATTATTATTGATCTATCTCCAAGTGATACACATAGTTGACTCAAAATAATAGAGGAGCTGAATTAAATCTGAAACATTTAAGCATACGTAATATGGGGTTTTCCAGTGCTAAGAGCTTGAATAGTTTCAACTTCTTTCAATAATGCAGAAAATGCAGGTAAAATTTTATTATGGTTTCCCAAGTTATTTTGTGCCAGCTGAACTTCAATAACTGACAATATGGATGCTGTTACCCCACTGCAAATATGAAGAAAAATTCTCTAGCTTATGTCCTCTCTTGTTAAGGCTTAAGCAAATGCATTTCATATTACATTTCCTGTCAGTTATACAGTCAAAGTACAAAGTAATTACCTACATCTGATTTAGTCATCTAGATGCCTTTTATAAAACACAGGGAGAAATGGCAGCTGTGTGGAGTGATTCATCTCATTCTAAAGTAGACAGCTAGAATATATCAGAGGAAATATGTCTTAAAAGTAGCTATTTGGTTTTTACTAGGGACCCTACCAGTTTAGGTGGAGACATCTAACCAAATTTGCACAAGACAAACTCAGCCAGAGTTAAAACAGCTCAGCTTACATATGACAATTCATCTTTGGCAATAATTCATTTGTATGTTTGAGCTGCAAAGACTTTTTTAATGTAAAGACAAAGACATATAGTGTTGGCTTCTGCTTGCCCTGACTGTGAAAACATGAAAAACCATGATGAATCATGGATTAGAGAACTGTCACTCACTTCAGTCCTCCTGGTGCTCCAAGGAGACACATGTTTATGTCCTTTATGGTAAGTGAAACCTGTGAGCAGAAGACTCCGGTTGTAGCTTCATAAATTGTAAATTCAGAATAAAAACTGCTTTTAACTGACTTCAGCAAGAAATATACCATGGTGTAACCCAGCAAGATAACCAGTTCTAGTCTTGACTATATTGCCATCTTACCATTAATTATAAACTTTTGTACTTCTTTGTACTTAGAAATTGTGAAAAGTTGGACAGCAAAATTGGACTAGGCATACAGATACTAGGTATGTACATGGTACTGTGACAAAGTGGGATTGTTACAGAACAAAACAATCAAAACTAATAAGAAATAGTCCATTATTATCAGCTAAGTTCGGCAGTTTGTAAGGTTTGTTCATTCTTCAAATCTCTGTTTTAGTATAGAAAGATTTAATCTTTACTTGATGGGTCAACCTCACACAAAAAAACCCAGACTTCTCTGACCTAAAACGTTAATGTGTATAGTATCTAGACTAACATCTTGCCAGGACAGATGTCATCACAAGTGAACTATCAATGGATTTACATCAGTTAAAGGAGGGATATGAAATAACCACTGCAAAGGTAAAAAAATAATCATGTGCTTCATATATAATATATATACAAATGGCTCTATTCTATGTATCTCAGAAATTATACAAAGAGTTTTAAAAAAACGTATACGGTACATAATTTATTTTTAAAATTAAAATAGCTCCTTCACTTCCAAACAAAACTGCTCTCAATGCCTCATCTAAGACTGTGATTAACAGTATTTAGAAACAATACTGCTGAGATATAATATGTTTTGCAGGGTGCATTGTGGATCTTAGTTATTTAGGAGATTATCTGCTAATTGCTGTTCTTCATTTGAATTCACAACATCACCACTGTACCAACATTTAAGTTGTATTTAAGGATGCACTTTGTTATAATCCCATGTTTTCAGAGGCTTATAATTTTATATAAATTATCTGCTCATAAAGTTATTCTCATCCCAAAGAAGGCATTTTGGAACTGTCTGACACAACACCATTTGACTGCTTTGGATTTGCATGTTCAAAAATGTGCTACTTTTGCCTCCTTTTTGATGACACATTAACATACTTGTCAACTTATCGTACTCAAAACTCCTCAGGTTTTTTTAAGGCACCAGCTTGCAGTTCTCAGCAAGTATAAATGATTCTGACACATTTGGGAGACTGCTTAGAAATAACACAAGTTTAAGTGTTGCTCAATTAGGGAAAGGTCAGTGATACTTGAAATTGCCCAAAAGAAGCAGTGACACTGAAGAAACTATCAAGGTTTGTTACATTTTCCAGTCGCTCAAAAGCAACCAGTCCACTGGCATGGAAAATACTGCTTCTTCCTTTTTCCCTCTCAAAACAAGGTAGACATAAATTTGTTTATATTGTCTGGAAAAAATATTTACCTGTTCTAAACGATTATTATCCTGAAAAGATAAAACAGCTAATCAGGTGACCATGCGTATCAATATCTGACACTTGGATACAGCTCAGTGGGCTTGAATCTAGGCATTCTGCAGTGAAATATAGGTCGAGATATCTAACTGCTACTCTCATGTGATCCCAGTCTAACAGTTTAGTGGCAGTGTCAGAGTAATTAAGTAGCTCAGAAAAACAGCTATAGAATCCAATCCAGCCTCCTGAATAGTGCCGATGAGGCATGGGCTCTCATGTCCTCACAACTGCTCAACAGAAAACCAAAACCATTCATGTCAGAGTCACTGGGAATTTGCAGATATAGAGGGAAAAAACACCCAACAAACCAAACAAAAACCTCAAAACTTTCCTCAGTATGACCTGGGCTTCCAGCACTTGCTGAATCTTCACAAAAATGAATCCGTATATAACGCAACAAGAAGCAATGGTCACAAACGGAGACAATATCACAAGAGGTATCCTCTTGGTCTTATAAGGCTGTCACTCCAATTGACATATACTATGAAGTAAGAAGGAACATCTTCTCCAGATCCCAGAAAGGAGGGAGATAAATGGTACTGAATTGGCTGTGTTTCCCCAATATGTCTCAGACAAGATACAGCCGCAGCAGACTGAGCAGCTGAGCCCTCAGAGACTGGGATAAGTGTCTCAGAGAGAAAGGAAAGATTTATTGCCATCTGGTAACAATGTTGCTGATGTCTTGGAGAGACCCACTGAGCTATGCAACAGCACCTAGCAATTCTAAAACCAGAGGGACATAATTAGGTAGCTTAATTACTGGGCTGTTTATGAAGTTGGAAATCCTACATTATGTTTATGTTATTATTACAGTTACTTTTGGCAGGAAAAGAAGGATGTGGGAAACAGAACCTTTAAGAGGCTAAGATGAGCCAAACCTAAGCAGTCACTTTCATCTGCTGTCTTGTTATATTATTCAGGGACTCCTGTTATACAGTATGGATCACCTAGGACTCAGATGCTGAATGTAGCAATCCTCTATCATGCTGCTTGGCACTGAGTGACTGCTGAAAAACAAAGCAACCTTGGTGGTTGACAACCTCTATATATTCACAGAACAGCTACAGCATGAACAGCTTATAAGACAAGTTTCTCCACTCTGCCTCTGCCAAAATATTACTATAGTCCCAAGGTTCTTATAGGTATACAGTAATATTGAAAATTCCATCTCAATTAAAATGCATGGTTCTCTACAGGCTACTAATTATTAATAGTGGCGATGGCAGCAATTTGAGAGAGATAAATACTTCTGTAATTTTGAACAGAGGTTTAAAGCAGCATGGGAGGAAAGAGACAAATGCTCTGTTCATAGTTGTAGCGATAACCTCTTAGCAAAACCAAAAAAATATTGATAGGCAAATAGGTTTGTTAGCCACACACTGGACCTAAAGAATTCAAAGGATGCAACAAAATCAGAAGCTGACCTCCAAACCCTGAGCTTTTGTAGTTTTCACATCAAAAGCAGATATGAAGATGAAATATTTTGTTAGTTTTCACTGGAAATCTCAAATTAGAATTTCAAAATAGCTCCAAATTTGGCGGTGTCTCACTGTCATTTTTATTCTAAAAGTTATTGATCAAGCATTATATGAAAACTCCCACACTTCTTGAATAGTTCAGCAATATTGGAACATACTACCGTGATTCTAGTAGCACATTTGCTCTTCCTAAACCATAGACTAACATCTTTGAAAGTCATAAAGAGCAGACCCAAATAAAAGGTGAGTATATTGCAGTTGAAAAATTATACATGTTGCACAACCAATGTATATCATATGTGAATTAATATATTCAGTGAAGGAAAGAGCTGTTTGTATTACAACACCTTTTTTTTTTTTTTTTTTTTTTTAAATTCTAAAAGGCATGAATAACAGACTTGAAGCCAAATTCAGTGTCTGGAGAAAGCACTTCACTGTGTTAAGTCACCAGCAAAATGAACAGTAAGTAGCTATTGTCAAAATAACCCTTCAAGATTCTGTAGAGGATGAGACAATTACTCATTTTGAGGTGAAGCCCTCACTCTTCATCTTCCTTTCTTTTTTTTAGCGACACAAATCCAAATTGTTTTCTGTCCAGAGAATAACCTGCTTTATTTCACTCTTTAACTCTAACAAACACAACTACTATGTATACTAACTAGGTTACTATGTCAAGAGGCACAGAAAATACGCTAGTATTCTTGAAGAGACAAATGGAAAAACCTTGATTTGTCAGGGTGTTCTTGTCAACAAAGAACAAACACAAAGGACCCACATGAAAGCTGAAAAGTTTGAGAAGAAAAGGAATCACATGGAACAGTATTATTTTAAAAGCCCTAAAAGGTGTCTCAGAAGTACCTAGCAGGCAAACAATGAATATTTTTTAGTTGTTCATTAGGTTGGGGTTTTTTTTGCATTTTACAGCATAATATGAAGCCTAGGAACACATTATAGTACTTTGTGGTAGAATTTAAGACTTGGGAGTGTCTGTATTTTGCATAAAGCTATTGAATGAGGCTGTGCTTTCTGGCATAGCTTGCCTCTGATAGCATTTTAAAAGCATACTGTGCTTGAACTGCCAACACACAGTATTTGTTAGTTTTATGCTCCACAAGTTACTTTGTTACTTGAATTGGAATAATTACTATGAAGTTTTGTATGGTAGCACTTTTGTCACATTTGTTTACTAGATATAGAGCCTCATTTTTATTTTCTTTCTTTGGCATTCATAATGTACTGTGATTTAATAGGAAATTGGACCAGACAACATTAAAGGAAATTTTGGTGATTCTAGTCGTTAAAGGTTTTCCCTTACTAGCATGTAAGTTGGTTTCTTTAAAGAGTTCTTATATGTTTGATTTGTGTTTAGTGTTTATATTCAAATCCATTTCATGAAACAAAGCATTGCACAAAAGTAGTATCTAGTGCGTTTGCCTTACAATCATCTCAAAGCACTAACATGATGTAAGTGCAAATGTGTGTCACAGGAAAGGGTGAAAAAAAGACAGCATTTATCATGTATTTAAGAAAATATTAAGTACTAAATTAGATGTAAAAAATAAAAAAAGCAGTTGATTCAGAAGGGAGAGAAGGTGTAGGTATGAAGTCAGGTTTCAGTAAGAAAACTAGATAATTAAAGCCCAGTGTAAAAATTAAGTTTGTGCTACTTGTTGGATTTTTGGAGACTAAGAATCAAAATGTACACTAAAGATGGAAGGGATAAGATTATTTTTTCAGAAAATACACCTCTCAGTCATGTTTGCCATAAAGCTGGTTATTTCTTTGGTCCTAATTTCTTACAGGTTAATGAGAAGATCAGTCTTCTTACTGAACTGACTGATTTTGCAGGGAACTGGGATTTGTTTATCCATGAGTGGGAGAAGTGTGTCAGCAGGAACAGTAAGACAATGCTCATGAGCAGGCTCTGGACTCATGTCCTGGTTTGAGTGAAAACAGAACTAATTATGTTCAGTAATTTTACTTTTCAGCTCAGTTCTTTAATTAACTGCACTTTCTGAAGTTAGCAGCCTGTTTTCACAGAC
>WTSP01005978.1:9519-19760 GCA_025331215.1 Actenoides lindsayi
TTTCCAAGCCGTGGAGCTGTGGTGCTGAGGGACAGGGGTCAGTGGTGCCCTGGCAGTGCTGGGGCAATGGTTGGACTCCATGATCTTAAAGATCTTTTCCAACCAAAACAATTCTAGGAGGCTGACACGCTCAAGGTCCTCCCCAAGCTGCATCCAGTAGGACAGACAGTATGACACTATTTCTGCCTCTAAGTGTAGGCAGTAGAGAAAAAACACGATCAAAATACCAAGATGTACCAACTCCCAGGCTTATTAGAAAAGAACAATAATTCAGGCTGAGGTAGAGTTTGAATCCAAAGTGCAACACACTCCTCACTAGCTCTACGTGAGGAAGCTTACAGGAGAAGTAAGAAAAAGATGAGATTAGAGGAACTCAAGCCAACTATTGTCTTAGACCATGAATTCCTCTGAGCAAGAGACTGCTCATTTGGCACAACAGGTCATGGCCCATGACTACATAAGCAAGCAGTACAGATACCACCAACACAATACCCTCACCCGCAAAAACAAACAGCCAGCTTCCCATCCCTAAGCCTTCCCACAGCCAGTTCATTCCAACCCCCAAATACTTCTGCAGTGATCCAGGGACACTGCTTTGGACGTGGGTGATGTCCAGTTCCACACAAGCATTATTCTGCTCAACCCTCCCGGCAGTAACCCTTCACTGAAGCCACACCAGTCTCCTGTTCCGTGGTCAGGGTGGTGGAGCTCATGTGGTGTAGATGTTCCCAGCTGAGGATCAGGGACGGGAAGGTGGGAACCATCACCTCAGAGACTTTCAAACAACATTGTGTAGGGAGGCTCGTAGCTCTCCTACAGAAAATCTCAGTTTCCCATTTCATTAGGTGTGAACCCGGTATCAACTTTTGTTTCTCAAATCAACCTGTATCCACCTCATTTTTCTGCATCAATCCACTTTTTCCATCCCTCTCTTACAGACGTTTCCTCAGTAATAAAAAAACCTGCCCCCAAAGGCCGTGTTCTGAGAGCTGCCAACAGCAAAGCCGGAGGAGAGTCTGCTGTCAATAAATCCTGAAGCGCTTCCCTGTTCTTACTATCACTCCAATTCCCTCTCCTCTTCTGCTGCCCTTTTCTGCCAATGCCAGTTTTTGAAGCTGCTCCTTTCATCAGGAAGCTTTCATGCCAGAGGCAAAGGAAGAGGAGCACTCGAGTCTTACTGTTGAGCCAGGAGAGCAAGAAGCTTGAAGGTGCGCTCGCTTTGTTTCGGTGAGAATTCAAACTAGAAATTAAAAAAAACACTGAAGGGGAAATACATCTTATTTGTTTTCCACCTCTCAAGAAGGAGGAATATTTCTTTAATACTTTTTTTTACGTCCACCTTCTGCAGTAGAGAAGAATTCCTTTTTACTCAAATAAAACCCACTGATTCGTTCGGTGCTTTGCTTTCGTAACCACGCCTGAAAACTCTCTCTCAAAAATTACTTCAATTCATCGACAACTGTATGTGATTTTAAACATCATTTCTGTAAAAATAAAATGTTTGCTTGATTGGTTTTCTTTAGTAGATGGCACAGTGAGGGCAGAATGACAGGTCTGCCACTTCATCAGCCAAATTAAATAAATAAATCAGTATTATTGTCCACAAAAACACATGAAAATTAAAATAAACAACAAATATTCTCTCAAGTCTGCATTACCTGTCAAAAAATAAATAAATAAAATCTACAAGCTCCCCCCTAAATCTTATGCTAAATGAAATCCACAACTACAGTCTGTATTGTTCTGTAACTTACAACACTAAGGCATGCTAAAAAGTTGAAAAGTAAGATGGAACAGCTGGGAAAGAATATGATTAAAACACCCTGCTATCCACGTATTAATTCAAGCTGACTTAGGATGGAAATAAATAAAACCTTTCTGCGCTGGAGGACCAAAAGATGAATTTTTCAGGGATAAATTCATACGTATTTTGGTCTAAGTGTATTTCCAGCTCTTTAAGCATTTCAAGCAAATGCACCGACTGTCAAGATGGAAATGCCCTGACAAGACAAAGAAAGGAAATATTTTCATCTGCCCTTATGCTCTGCAGTTTTTGCATATCACTGCAAACACAGCCTCACATGAGCTGAACTCAGCTAAGAAGATCAGAGAAACTTCTGTGCGTGGCCCCTCCAGCATCTGACACTAGTGATGCCAAAGAAGACAGGCCTAGGAAGGGAAGTGTGCCTTGGGAAAAAAAAAAAAAAGTAAGAAAGAAAAAAAAAATAGTATGTAAAAGAAATGCATAAATCACAACAAAATTATCCGTGGTAGCCTGGAATAAAATCTTCATGACATTTTTCTAAAGTACTTAGACTAAGGGCATTACTTGAAGTATCATCTTTCGATCATGAAATCTCAAATTAAAAGCACTGTGACAGTTTTGAGGAGAAATAAAAGCTTGTTGCTATGGCAATCAATGCTCATTCTCTATTCCAAGGAAATGTTCAAGTCTAATGGAAAAAAAAGAAAACCAACAACCTTCAACAGGCAGGAAAAAAAACCCCAAAGTACATGACTTACCAGAATTTAAGTCACGTCCAGGATTGAAGGCTCTGCTGTTGACAGTGGTAGACAGTCTATCACAGCTAATGGTTCGAGAAACATTGGTGTTAAAATTTCCATCGAACCTGAAATGACAACAGCAGGATTAGCAACCCCACGTCCCCTGTTAAACCGACACAGCATCCACAATGGAAATGCACCTTCTTGAAAATTCAGTGAAAAAGAATTCTTTTGGAAACTCCGACATCGTATGTATTTTAAGGATCCAGGAAAAACTGCAAACCCCAAAACCAGGAAGGGAAAAGCTCATCACAACTGGATTGCATCTGTTCTCTACAAGGATATGTTGCATTTTCTTCCACACTAGTCCTTGAAAGAGAGGATGATAACAGAGTGAGCCCTTGCACTGAGACTTAAACAGCAGAATGGAGGTTCCAGCCTGGGAAACACGTGTAGCATCCAGGGATGCCATCAGGAAGTGTTTCCTCCTGCTGTTGAGCCAAACTGTTTCTTTCACCAGTACGAACATTTCATCTTTCACTTTTAAACAATTTATTCCAAGTGTCTTGCGGGAAGAGGATTTCCTCTTTGTGTTGTTATGAAAAAGATCTAATAAAAGAGCAATTGTAAACCTATTTTCTGTACCAAAACTTGAGGTTTTACATTCCAAACAGCAGAAAGAACTTGACGGTCTGAAGTTTTGTAACATTTTGGGTAGGTTAAATAATTCAAATATGCTCATAACTCGAATGCAAGGAGTACAGACCAATCACTGGCTTATTTCTATACGTCACTCAGCCAGTGCTATTCTACAGCTTTCCAATTAATGCACATTATAGTTGTGCTTAAGGTTCTTTCTTTAGTTGCTTACTGTCAATTGCACATAACTGCTTCAAATGCTGTTACATTTTTTCACGTACACATATATCTGTTCACATAGCAACACACCCACATACAGATGCTATCACATCACAGAGGCACAAAATACTGCAAGGAAAAAGTGGTATGAAAAACAAGCACCATTCTTACAGCTGAAGATTTTTAATTAAGCAATTGAAATCCAGTAAGTTGCAACTATGTATGGAGCGTGTGTAACCTCGTGGGGAGTGCCCATGATCCCTGGAGGGGTTTCCAAGCCATGGAGCTGAGTGACATGGGTTAGTGGTGCCCTGGCGGTGCTGGGGAATGGTTGGACTCCATGATCTTGAAGGTCTCTGCCAACCAAAATGATTCTGTGGTTCTAATTCAAGAAACACGGTGCCCAGTACAAATGGAAAGACACTGATTTTCTGGCTCTGAGCTTACAGAGTGCTTGCTGTGAGGGCTGGGGTTCATAGACACCAACAGACAATAAAACAATGCCCTTCTAAATCATCCCCTTAAAACAACAATTAGCAGAAACAAAACCCACAGCCAGATGGAACTGGTTACCACAAGGAAATTTCAAGTTATGACCACAGGAAGCAAGTCTTTTTAAGCAAACTAAAACTCTCCTAATTCAATATATTTTCTTTCAGCCCTATTCAAAATAATTCCATTCTACAGGGATGCAGCCACAGCAGCCCCAGCTCAGCCAGGATCTGCTGAGAGCTTCCATCTCTCAGTTCCTGAGGTCCTCACACACCGGACACAGGAAAAACTTTCATGACTTCGAAGCGAAAATTAAGCAAGGAAAAGAAAAATATTTGGTAGCAGGCTTAAGATCACCACCTCTCCAGGTGGCTGGATCCACTTTCAGAAATATTAGCATTACAAAATGAGTCAGACGCTCCTGAGAGGAGCTGGAGTTGCATACACAGGGCACAAGGTTGCCTCTTGTTCATGATTCATGCCAGTATAACCATATTTAAGGTTGGGCTGGGTTTTTTTGCCTTAAAGCAGAAGTTTCACTTCTGTTATGAGTGAAGACCACAGCTCAGCCTTCTCACAAGCTTAGAAATTCGCCCTTCAAGTAAAGAAGTAATTTCCTGAGAACTTACTATTAAGCTCCTTAATGATTTTCTGAATTACAAATAAGTGAAATAGTCTTTTATGGAAATGTGTAACAAACCTCAGACACTGACTGCTTTGTTTTTAACATATTAACTGTTGTGATTCTTGTGGAGTCACAAGAAGCCTCATCTTCTGTAGCTAGGGCTCATCAGACTGGAGGCTCTGTTTGAAGCAGCTCTAGTCACACTGAACTTTTGAATGTGCAAAAAGCAATCAGCGTCAGGTACCAACAGCTTAACTTCAATACCTTCACTGCTACATAAAAATACCAACCAAAACAATGTCTCCTTAACCTCACAGGCTTTAAAATGAGTTTAATCTATAGCCATAAACTCTGCATGCATCATAATGGTGTTATTCTTACGGGAGATGAATGAGACTACCAGTGAACAGTTAAGAATTACTGAGGCACCAACATTTTTTTGATCCCTTCTCAAATCTAGACAAGGGGAAAAAAATAGGAGTCGTGTATTTGGAAATCATTCACTACCCTCCATACACTTTTAAAATCATGTATAACAAATGCATTTTAAACATAGGGTTATTCATTTTTAATATACATATATAAGTACTAGGGGAAAATCATATATATTAGTAAGGTTCAAACTTTCTACCATATAGATGCAAACGTAGATGGGAAGTGCAAGTTTCTGCACCAGGGAGTGCCAGAGCAGTCCATAAACAAATTCTCTCATCTGTTGACAAACATTTCACATACCTTAGTAAAGATTTAAATGTTTGCCCTCCTTCATCCCCTACCCAACGCACACAATTATGAATTTGCTTCTCCCTGAAGAAAGATATTTAATTGCAGCGGCTGCTCCAGATATCAAAACCACTCAGCAAAGAGTGAAGTGAATAATCACAGAACCACAGAATGGCTTGAGTTGGAAGGGACCTTAAAGATCATCTGGTTCCAACCCCCAACCCTGCCTTGGGCCAGGACATCTCCCACTGGACCAGGCTGCTCAGAGCCTCATCTAGCCTGATCTTAAACACTTCCAGAGATGAGGAATCCACAACGTCTCTGTGCAGCCTGTTCCAGTGTCTCACCAACCTCAGAGTGCCATGTGCCTTATAGAGAGGGGAAAAAGGACAGGCACCTGAATTCCCCGCTCTACAAAAAGTACCGTGGGCTCCTTATTGGAGATGCAAATATTTAGTGCTTTTGGTGTTTTATGCAAAAGAGCATAACCAACAGCACTGCATCAGCGCTGGTGTTTTGATTCAAGACTGAGGCTGCAGCAAGGAGGTTTTGATGATCTACTGCGTTGTCCTCGCTCTTCACGGCAAGGAAGAGAGAGAGAAACGGATGAAGAGACAGATGGAAAGATCTCCGGTCATCTTGATCAGACCCCAGCAGCATCAGGTGGTACGGTGAGGAAGGGATGCTACATCAGACGCTGAAAGCAGTCAAATCGTGACGACGCGGAGCTCTGCATGGGCTCATCCACTCTGCCAGGAGGCTTCTTGTTGAAATTACTGGCAACCTGCTCTCTGGGAACTCCCCAAAGCCCTCTCCATGGAGGGAAAGACTTGACACTTCACAGGAACGTAGTTCTCAGATCAAGGCTGTGGCTTTTCCTATCCCCATTAAAATGTAACCACTTCAAAAAATTACAGCTCCTACCAAGCAAGCAAAGATGTTGTTGATTTTTTGTTGGCTCAAGAATCTCAAGACTAAGATTGATTGATAAAGGCTGGGTTTCACAAAAACCATGTTTATCTTTGGGCAAAACCAGATGGAGAAGAGCAAGAGACTGCAAATTAAACATCTCCGTGCCAAAGAAGTAATTTCCGAGGAATAGTAAAGAACAAACTCTTAGGGAAAAATAATGACTTTTCAGGATGTTAACTAATTGTCCCAGTGCTCCCATCACAATCTATTAGCGACGGCAACAGGATACCTCGTTAGCAACTAACATGACTCATGTCTCAGAACACGGGCAGTAACTGCTGGAGCGTAGCTCAAAATCAACTGGAATCCTCCTCTGCTCCGATTTGATTTGATTTTCTGCCCGAAGTCACCGCTCAACACTCGCTCCAAGCAGCACGTGCACCCCGACACGCAGTTCTCACACGACCCAAACGGCCCCCTTTGAACCACCCGGCAGAGAAGTTGCACCTTGACTCGAAACGTCGAGCGCATCACCACATCCCTGCTTCGCACACAGAACCAAAGTGTTCAGGGTTGGAAGGGACCTCAAAAGATCCTCGAGTCCAAGCCCCCTGCCAGAGCAGGGTCACCCAGAGCAGGTCACACAGGAACAGATCCAGCCGGGGTGGGAATCTCTCCAGAGAAGGAGACTCCACAGCCTCCCTGGGCAGCCTGGCACAGGCTCCCACATCCTCACAGGGGAAAAAGTTTTTCCTTATGTGTCTGTGGAACCTCTTATGTTCCAGCTTGCACCCATTGCCCCTCGCCCAGTCACTGGACATAACAGAGCAGAGCCTGGCTCCAGCTCCTGACACTCGCCCTTTATGTGCCCAGGGAAGCTGTGGATGCTCCATCCCTGGAAGTGTTCAAGACCAGGCTGGATGGGGCTCTGAGCAACCTGCTCTAGTGGGAGGTGTCCCTGCCCATAGCAGGGGGGTTGGAACGGGATGATCTTTCAGATCCCTTCCAACCCAAACCAGTCTACGATTCTAAAAGACATTGGCTGAAATTGAGTTTCATGACAGGCCCACTCCCCCCACCCCCTTTTCCCTGCCTCTCTCTAACAGCCCTTCCTTCTGGATTCCCTTTAATGAAGAACCGATCGAAACTGCATCCCGAGGGAGCAAACAGAGCTGCGACTCCCACTTTGATCTCTTCCCCATGGAAAACCGCGCTCCCTGCCTAGCTTGCAAGATGTTCATTTGATTGACGTTTGCTCTGATGTGCAAACTGCTTTGAACTTCAGACATTAAATTCCCATCAGGCCACGCTCATTTTTATTCCCCTTCAACAGGATTTACAAGCAGGAGATCAGCAAGTGTAGGAGATAAAATAAATTTGCAGAAGCTTTGAATCTTACATCAAAACAGCGCTCAAGTGAGCTCCAATTGGATTTTGCATGGCCTGAATTTACAGCGTAAATCAACCTCTTCTGCATAGTTTCTGCTCAGGGAGAAATGAGGGAGCTGTGCACAAAAATGACACTTGGGCAGCTTCTGAGGAGTTCTGATTGTTTTAGGACTCATTTTTGCCCTTCCCTTTCCGGTCATACAAATTTAAGGCTGATTTCAGTGTGCAAATGGCATTGTGTAAGTTCATTGGAAATTCAGTATTTCCTTTGAAATTCTCAATTACCTGGATTGCAAGGCACAACTTTAACTCAGTTTACACACTTGAATAAATATTTAAATAAATGGTTCCCGTTGCATCTAACCAGAAATGTTGGAAAACAATGTTTTCATGAATAAATTCAACAAAAACCACCCTGCTGATGGTTCAGCTAACCAGTTTCTTCTGGCAAGGCATAGAAGTTGTTCCCATTATTTCAACCACTGCTTGAAAAAAACTCCAGTATACTTGCTCTCTGTGTTACTGGAAGGAGGACTGGAACCCAGTAAGACAAACGATTCCAAACCCCACTTTTTCAAGAGGAACTCGGCCACATTTATGAGTTAAAAGCAACAGTCCAGGGGAGCAATTTCCTAAATACCTGCCACGTTTTCTGGACACCCCAAGGTCATGCCAAGACTAGCACTAGGAACGCTCCCTACATTCTCCAGAGACCCACACGCATTGCTGTAGCCTGATACTCTGCAAGAACAGCAAATACATCTTAAATTTCATGTAGCGTGGCCCACCCACTTCTCCTTTGGAAGTGCAGCTCTTCAGATAGCTCGGCAACTGAAGGACCTGAAGGGGCTTCCCGTTATCTCCCACTTAACTGCTGCGGAGAGGGAAGATAAACACAGAAAGAGCTGTGATAAAATTGAACTGCATTGGCAAATATTTAACCAGCTGTTGAAAAAAAAAGAGGGGGGAAAAAAAGACTGGACCACTTCAGAAGGCGGTATCACAGCCGGGGAGTAAATGATTCTCAAAAATAGGTTTGTAAACTCCCTTATTCAAACAGCTCTATTAACGATTGTAACGCAACGCTGCCAAGTAGTATGTTTTACCAACAAATATTTCTCCATTCCATCTCCTTTCACAAATTTAGATAAATGCATTCCCTGAGGTCTTATCAGCACAGCTACATACAGAACACAACCAGGTTTCCAGCCGCCTCGAAACACGCACCTTAGCAGCAGAAGCAAGAGCATTAAAGAATGGCAAGGAGCCTCTAAACGTACGGATTTTGGAGTCCCCTGATAACCTGCCATAAAAACCAGCACTGCGATTCATTTCTGTCCTCCTGAGCAGAAGCAAAGGGAAAGGGGGACGTTTCCACCTGCACGCACGTATATTCACGTCCCGGCTGCAGGTGTAGGGTTGTTGGGGAACCGTGGCTGGCCAGCAGCAAGGCACCGTGTGAGGAAGCCTCCTGGCTCTGCTACTCTGCCCTTCCCTCCCCACTCAGGTCCCAATTGCAGGCAATTCAAGGAAACTGCTTCCCGTTTTCTCTCGTAGACATCTGAGGACATGAAATGCTGTAGCACACAGAATAGAATCACTGAATCGGTTTGGGTGGAAGACACATTTAAGATCATCGAGTCCAACCACTAACTTTGAAACCCCTCCAGGGATCATGGGGACTCCACCACTGCCCTGGAAAACCCTTGGGGGAAGATGTTTTTTCCTCAGGTCCAAGCTAAACCCCCCCTGGGGCAACTTTAGGCTGTCTCCTCTTGTCCTGTCGCTTTTTCCCTGGGAGAAGAAACCGACTCCCAACTGGTTCCAATCTTTGAGAACTCACATGTAGCCCATGAGGTCCCACCAAAGGTGCAGGGAGGCTGCAGGTGCTCAGTACTCAGAATGAAGCATCTCAGGCATGACAAACAGGAGACACTGTCTTTTACAGAAAGGTGTTTATCCTCTTAAGAAGGAAGATCCTTTAATTAAAACACTGTCTTGTAGATAACCACCCAAAGCAATCACGATAGGGAATGTCTAGAGACAGCATGAAATCTGCTTCACATGGCTTCTTCAGCAGCCTCTATTAGCCAGGAAACACAAAGCCTTATTTCCCCAGCAGGGATTTCTTCCAGGATTAGAAGATGCATGTCACTTGACATCCATTTCCCTTATCTCCCATCAGTTTACCCAGCCGAGAGCCCAGAGCACTTTATCCATATTAACTCTGTCTGGGTGGAGCAATGTCTCTTCTCAACTGCCAGGAGGGTTTCCTCGATGCGGCACACAGACCTGGGAAACAGAGCACGTCTCCAGGCTCTGACCCCACGGACACAAATTCAGCCTGGATGGTAGGGCAGATGCCAGATCTTCGTACCATCCACTTCTAGCTCGTCTGACAGCTATGCTCCCTGGTTGGTCTTCTCAGCTGTTGTGTCTCCCTGCATTGCCATCATGGTGATTCCATTCCTGAACCTTGATTAAGTAGAACTGAAAACGTAACCAGCTGTATCTAAAGAAAGGAATAGCAAGAACTGAAGGAAAACGCACAGCTCCTGCTCTGTTGCTCCAATTTACTCTGCTTTGGTGAGACTTCACCTGGAGTTCTGGGTCCAGCTCTGCAATCCTCAGCACAGCAGAGACAGGGACCTGTAGGAGCAGGGACAGAGGAGCCCCAGCAATGCTGGGAGGGCTGGAACCCCTCTGCTGGGAGGCCAGGCTGGGAGAGCTGGGGGGG
>WTSP01005978.1:21270-48155 GCA_025331215.1 Actenoides lindsayi
GAGCACCCTGCTCTAGTTGCAGATGGCCCTGCTCCCTGCAGGGGGGTTGGACCAGATGGCCTTGCAAGGTCCCTTCCAGCCCAAACCAATGTATGATTATATGAATTGAACAGGCCACCAGTACTTAGGAGCACTTGCATATATACTTAAGTGCATGATAAATTTCTAGTTACACGAGCACATGTTTAAACACTTTGGTAAACCAGATGAGCATAAGCATATGCTTCAATGTTTGCTGAATTAAGGCCTATGGAGAAGTCCCTTGCCAAAACTGCTCAACAGCCACCAACTGCACCGCCTCATTAAGTTGGTTTTGCATATTCTAATATATTTATTTTCACCACTTTCCAAAACAATGGACTTCCATTGCACAAACCTACCCGGGTGGGGAGAACAAATACACGATTGCCAGTGCTTTCCTGCTAGTAGATTATACTGGTTAGGCTGGTATACGTTGGGTACAATACAGCAACCAAAAGCACAGCCAGGTCATTAATTTTAATTGAGAACTAGTCATTACAGACTGGAATCACAGCCATGTGGAAACTCGGCCTTTGGGCTCTTCACTGTCGTAGTCAATGCCACATAATGGCAAGAAACTAAAAGCTGTTTTCCTCCTCCTACCTCCCTACTCAAGCAAATGAGCAATTGAAATGGCAGGTTCGTTTTATACCCCAGTTTGTGCTTTGTTAGTCCCATTTCATATCACCTCTTTATAGCCACCAGATGTGGCATTCATGCAGTTTATCTTGAGCAACAGGGCAAACTGTCTTCAAAGCCAACGCTCAGATTGTCGAGAGAAATACACGCGAACACAAGGCCACACGTAGATAATTTTGTCAATGGCAACAACAGCTAAAGATACCAAGCTATTAAAACATGCTCAAAAAAAAAAAAAAAATCCTTTCTCTACACAATAGTTCATCATCTCCTTGCCGTGTAATTTTTCCAAAACCAATCCAAACTTGCTGCATTCCCAAGGTAATATCATTAAGATAGACAGTGATGTAAAAGGTTGATGGAAGAATGACCTGACAGCGTGAATTGCCCTCAGATTTTCAAATGTCACTGTGCATTTAGAGGCTGAACACCACACAACAAACAGCTTTAAGTAACTGTGGGACAAGTACTTAATGAGAAGCTCTGCAAATAGAAAATTCACCTCTCTGCTTTGCCAGCTGTGACCTTCACTTCATTTTTTAAACCACTTCCTGTGAAGGATCCTTATGCAAGCCCACCATGGGTAAAGAAATTTCTGAAGGACTTCCAAGCTACGTCATTTTGGAGGACAAAGTGAAAGGAAATTCATTAACATTTCCAGACTAAGAGCAGATTCTCTGTTACTATTTTATTAATGAAAAATTAAGCAATACTGACAAGGGGGCAATAAAGCTCCTCGTTCCTCCTTCTCTTCAGCCCTTGCTTGGAAGGTGTTACTGCTGGCTGGCAGGTCCTGCGTGCAGAAATCAGAGGGCAGCACAGTTTTCATCCTTCACAAATTCTTGTCCTTCTACTAACGCTGCCAACAGGCTGGCCATTGAGCACTGGATGTGACAGAATTTTACGCTGGCTCCTTGACCAGTAGGAAGTGCACTGAGACCATCAAACCTACGCACAACCTCACAGCAAGGTCTCCCATTTCTTGGAGCTACCTGAGGTTTAAACTCTTACCAAGATTTCTTACTTTCATGCCAGTCAAAACAAACAGAAAACCAGCAAGTGGCCTTTCTCTCCAGACACAGATTCATGGCAGAGACTACTTTAACTCCTGATATAACCAAAGGTTAATGCCATACTTCAGGACAGATGAAAGCACGCTGTCATTACGAGCTGTCTTATAGTCAGACTGCAGAAAATGCTTTTAATATTTATTACCCACATTACCTTCCTCTCTCTTAACTGTTTCTAAATCTGTCTGAGATATAAACAATGAAAATACACTCTGTAATCAAGGTCTGCAGAAACTGTCCTCTTCTAGGACATATGGAAGAAAATGGTTAAAATGTTGATCATTTAAAAGAAATCCTTACACTTTTATTGGAAAAATCAGACCTTATATCATACTTTCTGACAACTAGGAAACCCAAAGAGTTTCGACAAATACACAGCACAATAAAATATGATTAAAGACAATCAACTGCCTGCAGTTAGACTATTCAAAACTCTTGTATCTAAAACCAAAACACATTGAAAATGAACAAATCCCATTTCCAAGCGATGCACTCAATTTTGGTAAACCTCCGTGTATCAAACAGCAGCATGTCAACTTGATTAAACTGTAACACAGTATTTTTAGCATGTGATGTCCTGACCAACTCGTGATTTTGGTTTCTGCGCTTCAAAGAAGAGAAAAAAAAAGAAAAAGAAGAAAAAATCCCATGACCAGCTTCAGAAGAGTTATTCAGGGTAAGCAGTGTCTTGCTGTAAAAACTGTATCTTGGATATAGAGGGACTCGTTTTGTACGGAAGACTTAAGGGTTGAACAAATTTCTCCCCTTTTTGTTTTGTTTTCCAATCCATCACTGCTGAGTCCCAGTTGTTGTTTAGAGCTCCTCATTAAACGTGCGTGTAGTAGCTATGTAAAAGGATGTAAAAACCAATGTAAAAGAGGACAGAATAAGTGTCACTTTTGGAGCACTGTCTTCCCCTTGTCCTCAGAGTTATCAAGAGAGGCAGAAAATACAGGCTACTTTGCAAAGAAATAACCTTTTTTTTCTTCATGTATTAAATCACAGCGTAAGTAACTTCAGAAATTAATACTTACTCCATTATAGATGGGGGAATAGTACAGCAGTCTTGGATTGCAGTCAAGGGTGATGTGAGATGAGCAGTATACGACGCTTCCACTACTTGCTTGTTCCGATTCACAACGTCCAAGTAACGGTTAAATTTCTCACGAATTTTTTTTGCCAACTGAAAAACAAAATAAATAAAAAAATCAGACAAAGAAAGATTACAATTAAGCCAGTTTCTCTGTATTACCACATTCCTTATTAACAAATGTAAATGGAAAGTAAAAACTGCATGTGTTAAAGATAAATGTTATCTGCTTTGCTCATTGTACTTCTATTTTGGTGGCTTTAAGCACTGTGAAGTCAAGTAATTAAGAATACTGGCTACAGAAAGCAGTCTATATATAAAAAAAAATAAATATTTACCTTCTAGCAATGGGTATTTGAACACAGAGTTCTGCACATATGAAAAGTGAAATTACCACTGCATTGAACTTCCCCTTCATTGAGAACTGACACCTGGAGGTGACTCTACTGGCTTACCACTGAAGTTCTCCACAAAGATGCTCTTGCAAGGCCTGGCACTGACATGATGGGGACTAAAATAAACAGCCCACAAGTCGATGTAAAGCAGCTCTATAAAGGGGCACTTAAGGGAAGCCCAAAGAATAGAATTACAGAAGACCTCACCTACACAAATCTCTTACTGTTTCAGGAGCAAAGAGCCAACAGCACATCTGCCAGTGCTCAATCTGTTTACAGGATCAAGCTCAGGATCCAGGCAACCCCAAATATTGCCAAGGCTCTGCTCATCAACAGCCTCCTCAGTCAAGTCGGTCTGTGAAGTATTTCACAGCTCCTTTCATGTAGTTCTCTTCATTGTGATTTGGGCAAAGTAACCCATCCTAGTTCTTGATTTGTTCTTTTATCCCCTGCTGCTTTCCTGGGGTGGGGGTGGGGGCACCATGGGCTCTTAATTGAGCATCTTCCAAGTGATTTTCTTCCATCGATCTAGCAGATCAATGCTACAACAGTTTTACCTATCAACTTCAACAGCAAAATGAAAATTCTGTAATTGAGATTATAATATAACAGAAAGAATATAACGACAGCCACAGGTGAAACTCCTCCACAAGCCTTTTGTTGTCAGAGGCCCCTCTGATGAAGGCAGCCACTTAAAAATCAGGCTGAGAGGTCACACTATGACTTTTAAGGGCAGATGATTCTCTCTCTCTCCTTTCAGAAAGCAGAAACCAAACAGACCGACATCCCTCCCCAGCAACTCTCTCTCAAAAAAGAAAAATCAGAGTACCTAACTTTAGAAACAGCAAATTGGGTACTTCAGCCCTTCTCTTTAAATGTTAATAATAATAAAAATCAACCAACCCAAGCCAACAAATATTTGCAAACAAATACTGAGCTCTGCATCAGGGCTTGCCAGTGTGTGATTGGAGGGTCGTGGCCAAGCCTTCTGCAGGCAGAGCCCCACATGTTCTCAATCCTGGGTAGGTTGGCAGAGCCCCACGTGCTCTCAATCCCGGGTAGGTTCAAAGCAGCCTGGAGGGGCACGGTGCTCACAAAGGTAGGAGCCCACTGGGTCACCTCACTGGCCTCCTGAAATGCTTTTGGGTAAGAGCTCGCTTGGGTCTAGTTCATTAGACACTTCACAACGAGCCTAATGCCTTTGCAGGGGAAAACTGGAGAAGAAAAGTTGCGGCTGTTATTTGAGCAAATGTGACAGTAAACACAGTTATTAAGAAGCATCAGGTTTTAAAAGAAACGTTCACTGAGACTTTTGCTCCTGGTCTTTCATTCAAAGTAAGAAATGAATGAAACAGGACAGGCACGTACAAGATTTGCTCCGGCACGTTCGGTACCCTTTTCACACCAACCTATCTATTACACTTAATCACTGGCCAGACACATCCAAAATGAGAGAGGATCATCTCGAAGCAATCCTCTGCAGTGCCAGATCCTCAGAAACACTGCATTTCTGCAAACTTTTTTCAGAGCTCATTAATTTGTAACGCTCATCCTCCCACTCCCTGGCCGCTCTGAACTCTACGGGGACGATTTAACGCTGCCGCTACGTTTGTGTGCTGAGAAACACAGTCGGCTGTTCCAGATCCCCTGGACTGGCAAATGTCTTTCCTAACTATCATTAACAGCACGTTTCGACGTGATTTACTTCGTTAGGCCCACACTGATAACAGCAATGCCTTCGCCTCCATTGTTGCCAGCAAATGCTGCAGCTCAACGACAGGTCTCCTAGGAGCACAGGTTTTAATAGGACCTTGCCCAGATGACGCGCAGAATTGCACCTAATTAGTTTTGTGGAATGATTTATTGCCAAGGCACCGGAGGACTACTAATGGTCTCCTCCACGTTAGGCATCCAATGCTATTAAATTGCTCCCAGTTGTTGATAATAAGCTGCTGGGTCGTTCCTTTTCTATTTTCCAGTGAACTTTCTTGCCGTCTGACTGTGCTCCTCAACCATGTCCCTCTGGAGGGTCTCAGACACACACAAACCAAGTTCCATAAATCAAAATATTTCAGTTTCATGGTTACAAAGTTTCTCTCTCCGTTTGGACAAATGAAACACCAGTGCTTTAAGCACTGTGTAAACCACATACTCGAATCTATACCCTTGTTTCTTGGTTTCCCTAACTGAAACCACAAAAAGGGGAAAGAGCTTAAGTTTGCTGAAGAAAAGAAAAAGTTAAAAAAAAAAAAAGCAGACCACACAATCGTCATTAGCAGTACCAAAACTAACACGGAGCATCAGCGCAAAAGGACTCTCGCTTGGAATCACTGCTTTCATCTGATAAATGAATGCTGCATGAGATGAGGCTTTGAGTTTTAACCGCTCCGTGAAGCCAGAAGATCCGACAAATCTGGTTTTCAGAAGGGCCCGTGCCTCAGAAGCTGATAAAAAGCAAATGCTTACTTAGTACCTAAACTGCCTCACTCATCAAGAAACCTCTGAATGGCTCAAAGTCATTACATCACTTCTATTAAGTGGGATCCACCACTTCTGGTGGGGTAGAGAATCAAGTGCATGGGACCTGAAGAGACAACGAGGGACCCCTTCAATGAGGGACCTGAAGCCTCCCAGAGCAGCACAGGTACCTATTCCCTGCCACGGCCAGAAGCACAGATGGAAGAATTTGAGTTTTGGAACAGGCTGCCCAGGGAGGGGGTTGAGTCACCAGCCCTGGGTGTGTTTAAGCATCGCTTGGATGTGCTGTTGGGGGGTGAACTTGTAGAGTA
Source organism: Actenoides lindsayi (assembly GCA_025331215.1). Lineage (NCBI taxonomy): Eukaryota > Metazoa > Chordata > Aves > Coraciiformes > Alcedinidae > Actenoides > Actenoides lindsayi. Next base: position 27,275 of record WTSP01005978.1, read on the forward strand.
GGGTTAATGGTTGGGCACGATGTTCCCAAGGGTCTTTTCCAACCTGAATGATTCTGTGATTCTGAGTTTGTCTAATCTGAAGAACCCTAAAAATACCACCCTCTGATAGCGAATACTCCCAACAGTGAAAACCACTTTAAAAGCAGCTCACTCAAAAAAGTGACCGATAGCAAGATGATCCAAAAGCAATTTTCCATTGCAAAGTGATTAGAATGAATAGACCACGTCGAGAACCTGGCGAGAACACACCAATCAGCCGAAAAATTACTAAAACTGAATGGTTCTGATTCACCAACTCGACAAGCACAATCCAGATGAAGCCTAACAAAACTAACTTCATTTTTCTCCCATTAGTTGGGCTTCACCGGACCACAAAAATCCACGCGGAGGACAAGGCATTTCAGCTCTTGGTGATTAAAACAACAAATAAACCCATCCCTAGTTCCCAGCTCCTCTCCCGGGCCCGGCGTGCCCATGCATGCGTGCTCGCATCGTGCCCTTCGCGAGGGGCCGCGCTCCGCTGCCAGAATCAAAGCCACCAGCTCGAACCAGCTTCGTGGGTTTTCTAAATAAAAACCTGCAAGTTGTAACCGAATGATTGCTCTTTTTGCCGAGATGTTCCCTGCTTTTTGAAGCTGCCCAGAGCTCAACGGCTCCTTTGCACACTGATGGATGCGAGACCCACACCACGCCGGTGACAAAACCTGGGAGGTACAGAAGGAGGTAACAAATAACAAAAGCAAGGAGCATTGAACCCTCCTCACAGAACTGTTCAAAATATTTTTAAGGCGAAAGGGAAAACTGGTCCCGAACTGGGCACATAAAAGGGACACGTAGGTGATGCCCCACGCTCGGGTATACCCCTGGGTAGGCACCAAAGGTGACTGACTGAAATGCTCCCACTGAAATGCTCCAGTTCAGGCATTTTACTGGAGATGAAAATAAATCTGGATACCTTGACACTGACAGAAAATGATATTTATTATCCTCGGGTCAGTTTGCAAAGTGTTCTTTACCTCACCTTGAAGACAGAGATGGGAGAGAAGCCTCACTTGGCATTCCTCTTGTCTCCTTTCAGATGTGTGTATTCTTGCTTTAATTGTAAGGAAGCGAATAATAAGCAATCAGCGATGGCTCCGAACAATGCAGCCATTAGCTCTAGTGCTTTTTCATCTCTTTTTTTTCCCCCCTTTTTTTTTGGCAGCTGGCACGCGGCCAAAGCAGTTCAGTCTGCAGACAGGTTGGGCTGTAACACCTGTTTCTATTACAGCAGCACCCATGGGTAATGCGCTTCAATTGTCACCATCTCCACTGACAACCTTTCATCACAACATCAGTGAGTTTCTCTAATTTTCCCAGAGACATTTTCCTCATTTGCATCGCTCCCTGGAGCTTTTTTTTTTTTTTAAAGCTTCGTTTCCCCCTCAAAGCTCCACAGCTCTGAAGTCTTTCCTTTTCGGGGAGCACTGAGGGAAAGCAGAGCTCCAAGGTTAGGTTTTATTCCTGGCTGTATCTTGAAAGCCAACATACTTTAAATGTTTTCAAGCCCGTATATAAAATATGTATCAATGAGGCTGACAGGCACAGATGCCGTAACAGACTCACAGCCAGGGATTTAAGACTGCTGGGCTCCTTGAAAACTCTTGCTTACACATTAAAGACTTCAGTTAGCATTTTTATTTTTAAATCCCCCCTGACAACCAGAACAACCTGGCACACGAGTTCCCCTCTCCAATATGCCCAGGCACTCCTCCGGCCGCAGCACACCTTCACACTACTCTGCATCCTCAGATTCCTAACCTAGAAAAATTTTAACCTATTTATCCCTAAATTCTTGAAGAAACCACTGCTTCTGTACAAACCCAGAAGGGCACCGAGGGCAGCAGGGATGTGGCTTGAGGAAGGACCTTAGAATCGCCACCAGCTTCTTCCCACCCTCTGCTTTAACAGATTCCAACCGTTCCTGCTCCTTTGGATGAAAACAGACTCTTAAGCTTTCAACCAGGATGCAGGAAACTACTTTCCAATGTCCATATCTTCAAAGAGACCAGCACCCACTTGAGCTTTTCCACTGGCCAGTAACTTCGGCAAGATGTTCCTAAGACTGACTTCAAGGAAGATGTCCAACGGGTTGCACAAAAAGCACTAGAAGGAGGTCACAATATCCAAAACACGCAGCGTGAATTGCCTTTTATCACGAGGCTCACAATTAATCAACCTAAAACTCAACATTGTGTGAGTGTGCCACTTTTCGTAGCCACTGAGTTGTCACGCTCAACAGCAAAGCCCAGATTTTTCAGCACATTGGTATATTTCATAGAATCATGGACATGATTCAAAAATCATGAAAATTGATTCTCTCCTGCTATTTTTACAGATGATAATTATGATCTGAATAATCTAGAAGGAAAAGGAATGACAGTCTTGATCTAAACTCAGAAGTCACCTGGACAGAAAGATATGGTAAAAAAAAGAAAAACCTAATGACAAAAGGCCTATCTCACTGCTTCTGCATTCACTTAATCTGAAAAGTAACAACTAATTCTCTATCCCTGTCCTTCCCAGCCTTCAAACAGGAGCGAATATTCCCAGGACTACTCCAGCAAGGTGCTGTTCAGCTGCTGTGCATATTTACAATTGACTGCCTTTATTCCATTGCTTTATTTGCTCCTGCTTCTTTCCCCAGGAATGAGCATGGGCAGACAGAAATAGAAGTGATTATGAATTTCCCTCCGAGGAGGCGTCCCTGCTGCTGAATTCTGCCAGAGCTCAACGGATCAAGACCTCTCTGCGTGAAGCCGGTAAATGCGCTCCCGCTGAAGACACCGTCACCATCCTCTCTCCTCCTTGGAGCCCGGTTTCATGTTCTCCGTACTGCAGCAGCCAGATGTCTGGCAGGATGCTGAACACATGCTGACTTCCCTGAAAAAGGCTAATCGAGATTTTTCCCCCTAAGAAAACCAACCCTCTTCCCCTTTATTCCTGTCACTAGTTCGCACCACGGAATTTGCACGTTGTACGCGAGCTCTCTGATACTGAAAGAACTTCTGGGGAAGGAAACCAAGTTATTTTTGGCGCGTGCCACCTGATTTTTAATAACCTATTCAAAGCAAAAAAGGTTTTATCTGTTACGTACAATAGTAATTCTGGAACTGTAGACCTTAAAAGCGCGAGCAGTTTAACGTCAAAAGGTTAAACCCCTCCTTGTGTGGCATGAGGAAAGCCAAGCGTTTTCAAGAGGTAGGCCTGATGGCCAACAGCTGTAGTTTTTTACTTTCCCAACAAACTGAAAGTCATTATTTACACAGTTTGGTATTAAAAAACAAAAAACAAACCAAAAACCAAACCAAACACCTAACAATACTCCCCGCAACAATTCACCGGTCTGCCAGAAGAAAAGTCCTGCCTGACATAAAGCTGTAATTAATTGCCTTCAGGTATCGGTCTCTAAGAAAATGTTAATGAGTGACAAAAGCAGGAATGAGCGACAGGGGATTTAATTTGCTTACGTTCGGTTGCATTTGCTCAGGACGGTCCCGTTCGCCGTACTACTCTTACTCATAAAACTCTGGTTATGTTGCTTGTGATTCATTAGAGCTAAAAGACCTGGTTATTAATGAAACAGAAGTGCTCAATTATTCTTCTATCCACTTCACTGTCGAGCTTTTAACCACAGTAATTATGCTTCACCGGGGCCTCATTTTTCTCCTCTGACAGCTCCGAATTCATCACACTACCTGCAGTGTTCCGACAGTTATTTATATCTGGCGAGTAGGTCCATCTGCGGCCAGGAAACAAGAGGCGTCTTTTCCTAAGCGGAGAAGCGATAGTCGAGACTTCAAAGAAGTTTTAATCTGGTTTCTCGGTTTCCCAAAACTCACTTTTGGCTTTCCAAAGCCATCTGATACGTATAATCCAGCCCACATGGCCCTTCCGCGGTGCGCAGACCACCCAGAAACGCTCGACACAAGGTTACCTCGGCGCGACGGCAAAGCCAGGGAACTCCTCTTTTAAGAAGTCGCGAAGGTTTCGGATTTAAGCTTTGTAAGTCGGGCAACGGCTGCTCCTTCATGGTCACTTTGCACCCACCTGGGCACACTGACAGGGAAGCCAAAGCCTTCTGAGGGCAGACGGTGGGCTCCAGCATCAGCCCACCTCCTGACCACGCTGCTGGACCACCTCCATTCCTGCACATCTGACCTTGGGCACCTCACCAACCAACCACCTCTCATCACCAACTTCATGATTCCTGTCCAACCAACCAGCAAGTTTCTTCCATCGGATCCTAATTTGGCCACCTAATTGTATTTGTTTTTATTTTGCTTTATTTACAGTATTTCACTGACACAGCCACACGAATAACGTATGCCCAAATCAGCAATAGGTAACACACATTAAAATTCTATAAATTAATAAGGAGGATACAAAATGAACTACTCAAATACACGGCCATATGGATCTGGACCTCCAGGGGAAAAAAAGGTACCACTTATATGAAGAGAACAGGATGTTGTTATGTTCATTTCCAAATCACCTCTTCTTAATTACGTGTTCTCCAATTAGAGGTTGTCAAAAAAAAAAAAAAAGAAAAAAAAAATTTGGGGGCTTTTTTGAAAGAGAGGAGATTTTTAAAAATAATTAAAGGATCCTAATCCAACACTAACAGCACATCTGCTGCCCCCGTGGCATGACATCCATACTGCTGAATTAAGAAAAAAGAAAGAAAAAAAAATTAGAAAAATAAATCAAAACAGAAGCCAAACAAACCCAGGATAATTATTAAAGGAATGAAAAGTCTCTGGACAATTCATTTGAGAAGCAAAGTGGGAAAGGTGGCATAACAAGGGCAGGCAGCTGGATCGAGAGCAGAAGATGGAACATCCTCCTGGCTTACTGACATCTCCCCGTATTTTTAAACCTTGTATTATAGGTGATGTTCAGGTGATGTTCAACTGTGAGGACTGAAAATCCGAAACGTGTTTCCACCACCAAACTCCCATAAAATGACCAAGCTTCAGGAAAAAACTTATATCAAGTATCTTCTACCTAACCAGAGCTGGAAAAACCTGTAAAGCGCAACCCCTATTCCTTTGGTCGAGACACTGTTATCTGCAGGGCCAAGCAATCGTTAATAGCAGAACTGGGATTATTTACTGGGCTTAATGGACTGCTCTGGTTTCTTCTGTTGCTTCTTGCACACATCCGTGTGCCACCAAACACACACCTAATACAGACATAATCAGCACCAATGGTGAACTTTGGCTGGACCCAAACCTCGTCCTTTGTGTGATAACACACGCAAGAGATTCACCTTAAAATTTGTATCATGTCAATCTAAGAGTCATTCAAATCCTAGATCATTAATCACGTGCTTTTATATTCATCAAGTTGCTCTGTTCACGTTGTTACACACTTCAATTTCAGGCCAATTTCATACCAAAGGCTGGGCTTTGGTGTAACAGAACGCGAGTACCAGTGGAACTTTCCCTGTACTATTCCACTTCATGCAAATTAATTTAGTTCCTACATTGATCATAAACTCATCAAAAGCCACCATATTTTCTTCTGAAAGAGAAGAGAAGAGGAGCTGAGCCCTGCTCTCCAATGCAAACTCTCCAGAAGTTTAAATAAGGGTGTGTGGGGATTCGCAATCCCATTTGAGCCAACTCTGCTTTGACTTCTTCCTTGGGGTAAAAAAAGGGGGGAAAAAAAACCCAACCTCTGGGAATTCTACTATTTTACAGTAAACACAACTTCAGAGTGTTAATTTATTTATATTACATGAGCAGTTGTAATGCACGTGAGCATGCAATGAACTGATATGCCCCTGGAAGCCAGCAACAGCAGCTCATGCACAAACCCAGGTCGCTGCGGACGAGAAACTCCCTTTCCCCTGGGGAGTGCCTGGCTCTGAGGCACTTTTGTTTTTACCAGACATTAAAACTGGTTTGATAGGGGTTGGGCAAGGTCAGGTTACTCGTTGAAGGCTGTGCAGGTGAGTCCATGGTTAAACTGGAAGGAAAAGCCAGTCCTTTGTTCAGACACAGGGCAGCACCGGCTGCCTCTTGTCCCAAAACCCCTCAGGAAGGTGCAGTGGTGAGCAGGCAGAATTGGTACCTTCGTTTTCCAAAGAAGCAAATGCAACCTACCTGAGCTGCTCTAGAATGGACCCAAAGGTAATTTTCCAAGTGTATGCACGTATTAAAATGCAAACAGCCCAGGTGTTGACATATATTCTCTCAACATTAAATTGAAGAGTTAGGCATTCAAATGGGATCCCGTGAGAAAAGCCCCTCAGAATGACAGAAACCCCTCAACCACAACTGCTGTGCACGAGGCTGGGCCTGTCCTGTGTTTACAGAAAGCAACTGATACTGTTCCCGCATTCAGAAACAGTATTAGCGGGTTTGCTTTGAATTAAAACAATTTTAAGAGACGCTTCCAACCAGTCAATTAATGTGAAATAGGACGTGAGAGCCCCAGCCCTGCCTCTGCTCTTGTTTTCAAGGGAAGGAGGCAGACAAAGCAGATGGAAAACCTTTTCATGGCAATGCAAAACTCTCAAATCCCCCATCTCCATTTATTTTCTATTCCATTTATCGTTGTCCGATGCGCTGAACACCAGGGAAACGGCCACAATAAATCCCAACAGAACTGTAATTTCTAAGGTGACTGCGAAACGCTGCCCTGGGCAGCAGGAGGTAGGAAGGGGCTTTTAGACTCACCTGTTGAACTTCACTTTCTCCATTGGATATTTTCTCTGTGTACACGAAGGAGTTGAATATCCTCTGCAAGAGAAAGCAGAAAGGATGCGTAAGAGGCGTTTTGTCACCAATGGCACATTCAAGCAGCTCCAAAAGGGTGAGGAGAAAAGGAACGTTTCACCCGGGGGGGGGTCTCCAATGCCAGGTCTACCCAAGGGGAACCCTGTCTCTATACCTGTCTGTGGCTCTGCCTGAAGAAGCTGGGTTTGGTTTTAAAGGCAAAGACAGAACAGGGCTTTGCCTCTTCAAAGCATCTGTCAATTTCCCAAAATTGCTAAAAAAAATGTAAAAAAATTTTTAAAAAAATAGTGTTTCCCATTAGAAAGCTACTGCTGTGCAAACTATGACTGTTCTCCAGCACTAAACATTTAGCCCAAAGTAACCGAAGTACCTCTTGTTTCCAACTAACACATGAGAAGCTGAGTCAAATTTAGACAGACTTACTATCCGAAAGAGAGAAAAATGAGAGACACTTTTGAACACAACCAGCTCCAGCTCACGAATAACAACAAAGGGCTGTGTCAGAAGATAGAAGCGAGAGCTGTGTCCTCCCCTGGGAAGGGGAGCAGGTGGTCCAGGAGGGCATTTTAACCTGGTTAAAAGGTTACCTGGTTAAAACCTGGTTAAAAATGTTACTGGAGGTTTACTGGAGCTTCTGTGCATTGCACATGGAAGAGAGGGAACTGCTGGAAAATACATCTCACGTCTTCCAGTACGCCAAAAACTGGCAGTATAAGCAAAAAGAACGTGGATGGTTAGCTCCTTTCTGGATTGGGGAGGAGGCATAAAAAATAAAAATAAAATAAAAAGGTCAGGGGGATTTTTCTCTACCAGCCTCAAGGGGAGCTGGGATTTCACTGACAGAGTGGATTCCTGTCTATCAGCGTTAAATCAAACATTACTGCACCACAATAAGCCCGAGCAGCTCCCCAAATTATTAGCAGTAGCAACTGCAGTTACTAACACAGTCTAAATTTCATACAAATCCAGTGTAATAGTTGGCCCATGACTGCAAGAGCCTTCTTGATGCAGGTTTAGCTGATTTCCAGGATCCTAGTAAGGCTCTATGTGGCTGTAACGGGCAAAAACCAGCCCGGAAAACCTTTTGGTGTGCTCTGCTCCACTCGCCATCATCACTTTTCCCTTATCCTTCTCCCTCCTGAGGGCTTGAGGAATGTCAAAAATTTGAACTCTTAATTCTAAAGAAGCATTTGGAAGGGCAGCAATAAATCTCCTCAGTTTACAAGTCTCAGAGAGCCAAGAAGGGGGGAAGGGAGAAGGACGGCACTAAAACAAAAAGCATCTACTCTTAAAAGCCACCCATACACTGAGACTTCCTCTGCTTCTCTACTTCCAGACCTTTGTTTAAAGTACTGCTTGGGTACTTTAACTACAAACACGTTGGCTTTTTTTCCTCCCCCCTCTCCCCTTCATAAGATGAAACGATAATTTAAACATCAGAAGAAGATACATTAAAGCATGTCATTTTGATGCAAAATGTTTTAAATGAATCGAATTTTTTCTCTCCACGCAGCATTTAGTCTCTAGACATCAAAAGGAGCAAGGAGGAAACAGACTGTCAGCTACTGAGAACGGAGCTTTCTGCCCGTAACACAAAGCTGACCCCTTCCCTCCACCCCTTCAACACGTTGCCGTGTTTAGGAACTTGGAAAACGATGCCAGGGACCATTATACACGGTTATATAAGAGTCACGGTGTCACGAGGAATTTATTTGGCCACTGGGCTAGGCTTTTAACCTATTTTTGCTTGATTTAGAATGTAACCAAGTTCTTTAATACGTTATCATCCTCTTTCTTAATTAAAAGCTCTGTGCATGCAAAGTCACTGTGTAGTCACACTGCCATCACAGACAATGAGCCTAAACTAGCAGTGAAAACTAAGGGTTGAGAAACCACCCAGGGAAAAGCCAAGCCATGGTACACTAACCTTCCTGAGGCTATGTCTCAGCTGGGAACAGCCCCATTACTCAGACTATCTCCTCCTCCCTAGTCAAAAACTCCTATGTGGAAATTCACCCCAAGCCCAAACCATCTCCCTGTTATATTTAAGCTGATTTCACTAACCAAATTTCACTAATTTCACTAAAGTGATCTGATTTTAACAGAGCTACGTGGCGGCAACTTCTGAACGAAGTCAAGGGAGCTGCACAGACCCAACCTCCACAAACTCACCAAAACAGCCTGAATATTTAGGAGAACTCGCCCGTTGTAGTTTACCCAGCGCGTTAGCATCTGTACCTGATTCTTCCCACCCCGCGGTGTTTAACGGAGTCTGCCGAGCAGATGGCAACAGGCGAAGTTCACTCCAAGAGGAACAATCGCACACGTGTTGAATGAGACACTCGCCCATTTGACACAGCCCATCGCCGCTTGCTCTCTCAACGCACAAAGCCTGCAACCCCCGTGCTGCTTCGGCCTCCAGCCAACACAAGAGAGCTGTCTGCATCCCCACCATCCTCACCGTCACCACCACCGCCATCCTCACTGTCACCACCACCGCCATCCTCACCGTCCTCATCATCACCACCACCATCCTCATCACACACCCTGAAACAGCTTTTTAATCATAGAGTCATAGAAGGGTTTGGGTTGGAAGGGACCTCAGAGAGGACCTCATTAGAGGCTTTTGCTTTGCTAAGCTCTTTAGTTACCTGTCGGGGTCAGAGCACTTGCAACTTCCTAGAAAATATTCTTCTGAGGTATCTAGACACAGTCTTCAGCGACTCTAACTAAAACCAAGCGCTTCTCGGTGCCCACCTCGCTTTCAGCTTTGAACAGCGGGACAAATATTTGATAAGCAAGATAAATCAGGAAGCGATGAGAGGATCCAAGGGCAGAGGTCCTTGGGGCTGGGATGGGGAAGGTTTGAGCCACCAGCAGCTAATGCCTCTCCCAGGTGGGGTCTGACAGTGATGAATGGGCACAGCACCCAAACCCCCATCTCCGGGTGGGATGGAGTCAGGTTTCCACCGAGCTGGAGATAAGGGGTAGCTCAGGTTTAGCTTTGGGATGTGCCAAGAGAAGGCTCAGGAGACTTTTCCTCATAATTTGAAGGCAAAGGCAACTCCGTTTTAAATCTGAGAGATGACTCTAAACCAAGGTTAGCATAAAAAGCAAAATATTTAACTGGCTTGTTCCCTCAGTTCCTTGCAATTAAAATAAACTGGGCAACAACGCGCTGCAGTGAGAAAACACTTCAAAAGCCCCCAGTCTGACTGTCAGCACGTCATCAAAACAAACACAAAAAGCCACCACCCCCAAACCTCCAAGGTCCCCAACCAAACACAAGCGCCAACTGCTCCGCAGAGCACTCAACCATTTGCACATCACTTTGTTTGCCAGACGAGATACGAATCCATGTCCCCGCTGACAAAATAAACATTTTCAGAGACAAAGAGAACGAAGAAAAACAAATGCAGGATTAGTAAAATATCCATTGAGCTGTAAATATGTCGATTCTGGCTTACCACCTAAAACGTAAGACATCTTAAAAGAAAAAAAAACCAAAACCAAACCCAAACCAAATCTTTCAGCCAATTTAGGATGCAGACTGATGTTATCTGCTGTATTTGGGTATCGACGGGGTGAAAAAAACCCAACAATGTTAAAAAAAATACATAACACAGGAGCAGCAAAATATGCGTGTGTCAAATAGACGCACTATTAGCTCAGCAGGGCTGCAACGCTTTGAGACTTCGAGCAGCTACTAACCAGGGTCTGTTTCTTATTTTAAAGGTTAATGTTTTAAAAAGTGGTGAGCAAACAAATATATAACAAATCCTTTTTCCGACGAAAGTCACCGAGTGAGGCTGTTGTGAGGGAAACCTGCGGCTTCTGTCTGGAGTTTATTTTTGCAGCGTCTGAAGCCGGATCACGTTATGTTGTGTTACCACTTTCTAAAACCGAGAAACATTAAATAGTGGGTTCCCAGGAGCTCGAGGACAGGCTTCGTGTTTTCCTCTAAGAATTTACAATATACATAGCAGAAGCTAATGTAAACTGGAGGGAAATAGAGGGAAAGGCAAAAGCCAGTCCGAGGAGAGCAGTAATGGCAGCAGCCCAGCATTACAGCCCCTGCTGAGCCCAGGGACAGAGGTGTCAGCTACACATCTAAAAGAAATATCCCAACATCCCACTGTGAAGACCCTTTTCTTCCAGTGGGTTTCAGAAAAGAACAAGTTTTCAGGAAGGATTTAACTAATCCACGCTTTTTTTTTTCACCACATTATTTGCCAAGCAGCCACAGACAGGTTTATCCGACAGGTAGACAAAGAGAAACGTGAGGCAGAGCTCACAAGCTGAGCTCAGGTTGGGGCTCTCGTGGGGGTCAGAGCGTGGGCAGCCTCTCCTCGGGGAGCAGCACCTTCCACTTCGGAACGAGGAGATGCAAAGACTCGTACAGCTTGTGACACTGCTGTCCTGGCCCAGGTCATCTCCTGCCATCGACATTCTGCCTGGAAAAGCTCTCCCGTGTCACTAACCGGCAAAGTGGGTCTGTGCTGGGTTATCTGTGTTGCTGGAGTGTTTTTAAAGCACATCACCATTTGGACGACTCCATTGGCAGCTTCATTTAACTGACTGTGCTTCATATTTACACACGATCACTTGGAAGGAGGAGGAACTGGGGAGGGGGGTGGCATCGATCATGAGCCAAAGCTGAGACTATCAGACTGAGCTCTTCCATCAGCCAAGGGAACACAGAACCTCCTGGCTCTCGAGCTGCCAGCGTGCACGTCCGCAGCCCCGTGTCTCCGCGTGCTCACAAACACCCCTCCACGGGTGCCTCATGCCCCAGCAGCTGAGCTTTTTAAGCAGGAACACATCTCCTCTTTTCCCAGTTTTTATCTCAATGATGACTGCTTACCAATCCCCTCCTTACAAACCAAGCTACCCGTGCTGAGCTGGCCCATCTCCGCTCCTCGCTCTGCAGCCAGCACCGGAGCAAGATGTTTTGTGCGATGCAGAGAACAAGAGAAAAACTGTTCTTCAGGTTTGATCTTAATTCTGACAGTAGAAAGCATCAAAATTTGCATTTATAACCATTGATCTACTAGCACTAGGCTGTGCTAAAAGCCTCCGAGGTGGTTTCAGGAGTCTTATTCAGAAGGGGAGATGGTAAGTAGGTGCAACATGGCTTGAAAGCAGCCAAAGTAGAGCACAATTCTTATAAACGCGTCTCCTTGGAAAACTTCAGGCAATTCCAAGGACAGAGAACTATGGAAAACCGAGGAACTGCCAAAAATGCAATCAAGAACCGGCAGATTTTTTTGTCGTCTTTTCCAAGGGACCAGAGAAGAGGGAGGAAAAAAAGAGTAAGGGGAAAATACTCCAGGAAAATTAGTTCCACATGTTAAAAAGATTATTCGTTTAGCCAGGGTAACTCGACTACAGTTATGCTCATGACAATGTATGTGGCAGTGTTTCAGAAACAGGGAAGTTATGCTACCCAACCTTCAAATATAAAGCAGATGGTCTTCTCAATAGGATTGGATTTTTTTTCTGCTTAAACTTATTCCTCATTCCAGCCTCTAGGATGTGAAGCTTAAAATAACCTTTTTTTTTTTTTTTTCCCCCCCATTTCTTTTTCAGGTTGAAAACTTTTTGGTTACTGGCCAGTTTTCAACTTGCTGCATTTTGTTGGGAACAAACTTGAGATTTTATCAGAGGCAAAAGTAACTGAAACTTCATTCTGTTGGGAGAACTCTGGGTTTCATTTATCTGGTTTGTTTTCAAGCTCACATTAAAAAGCCTAACTAAAAATGGGGAAACATTTAAGCAGCAGATCAATATATAGATGCAACTCTATAGCCAAAAGAGCTCGGTATCATTTTAGTATAATTACTGTGCTTGTCCAATTTGGTCATGAATTCAATACACAGTAAATATGCAGAAGACATGTGGTTTGATTTATACAACATTCCAGCTAGGATTGTGTAATTTTACAGCAAAGTGGGAAACAAACACAAAAAACACACACACACCAAAAAAACAAAAACAGCCCCCCCAGAAAAAAAACAAAAAACACCACACCACAAAAACCAATCAACCCAAACACCAATCCCCTCCAAACAAATCAACCAAACAACAACAACAACAAAGTACAAAACCCAAAACCAACCAAACAAAAAAAACCAAACCCAAACCAACAACCCACACCAAAAAAGACAAACCAAAGGGACATAGAAACACACAGCGAGCACGAGATTTTCTTCCCTGATCTGCTTAACACAACCAAGGTAGAAGCTGGTGGGGTTTGTTTGGAGAACCACTGCAGCACAGGAACCCTAAGGCTGGAGTGAGGTCTTCAGGAGATCTACTTGAATCATTAAAGAAAAAAAACCCAAGAATGACAAACTTAAACACAGGAATTTATAGTTCATAAATCATGACACTGAACTTCTGTGTATAAAATGAATGGGCTGATGCTAACGTAATTACAGAACTGTTTTCTTTAAATGTCCAGAGTATCATTTTTCAGGATCCCTCAGCAGGACCCATCAACACACACACGATAAATATCAAGATAACAGCCTTCCCCTGCAACCTGCTTCTGAACAGTAACTCTCCAGTAGTGTCTGCGCTCAGAAACACACAAAACTTCCCAACTAATTAGACCAGGCTGCTCAAAGCCCCGTCCAACCTGGCCTTGGACACTTCCAGGGATGGAGCATCTACCACCTCTCTAACATTTCACTATACTTATGTGCTAATGAAAAGAGAATTATCCATTAACCAGCACTGGAAATGGGATATTTCTCCTCTTGCTTCCAAAATGGGGGAGGAATAAACTCAGGGAGCAAGCACACGAATGGACTAATTATCAGATAGTTTCTCTCCATGATGTTTCCTGAGCCAGAAAACCACCTGACACTACCAACAAGATTAAACACACCTACAACAGACGTAAACGTCGCACCCTGGACCCTAAAAAGTAACCTACAGATGCAAATAATTACTAGGTGAGTAAAGAAAAGATGATGCTCTCCAGAAGAAATGCCTAAATCACTTCTCCAAGGGAACTGAATCCCAGGACAGTGATAACCCCCAGGCTCTGCAGGACAACTGAGAGAGGAGCAGAGCTGGCCCACAGCATCTCCTAACCCACCTTCAACTGCCTTCTGATGAACGGGGGTCAGTTCATCTCTAGGACTATTTTTCCCTCGCTCCTTCAGAGCGCTGAGCTCCAGTGCGAGTCACCCCTCCGTGAAACAAAACCTCATAGATGGGAGCTGCCCAATCAACTGTTCTTCCTCACGTTTAACTTGGTATCTCGGGGCACAGGAGGAGGTAGAGCAACCCGCAGAAAACTAATGTAATCTTCTGGAACGAGCAGAGCCATTAGATGTTATCGGTTAATCGGTTAAAAAATAAAATATTAAAGATTGAGACTAAGGGGAGGCTCATGAATTGAATTCCTACGGCACTTCAAAGCAGCGTGTGCCTGAATGCAAGCATTTATTCTTCTAATTAAAAAAAAGAAAAAAAAGCAAGCCAAATAGCAAGACATCATTTACATGAAACAGGGAGGGAGAATTAAAAAAAAAAAAAAAAAAGGAAAGAAAGAAAAACCAAAACAAAACAACAAAACCAACAACCAAAACTCAAACAAAACCTCCAGTGTTAATCAAGAGCAGAGGAGATTCTAACCCAGAGAAAGCTCCAGATTTAATGAGGGAAGGCGCTGAAGAAAAGCAAAACTGGCCTCAGTGTTTTCTATAGTACTCCTGCCAAGCCATCCCAGGAGAATTTCCACATCCAGCCTTCGGGAGCAAAACACTATCTGATGTTGTGCAAAGAAGAGTCCTTTATCTTGCACCCTCATTGTTTTACAAAGTGAAGAGGCTGCAAGCCAAGGGTGGAGCCCCAGGGTCCTTGCCTGCGAGTGCCAGGAGATGGGACGGTCCCACCAAGGCAGCTGCTGAGATGGAGAGAGCTGGGACCAGAGGCACTTGCTGCAAACCCAGGTGTGCTCGGCACCCAGAGGAACAGCTTTTTCACATTGCACTTTTTAGTGGCTTCGCTTTGTTTTTAGAAAGTTATCCTAAGGAAAAAAAGGAGCGAGATGGAGAAGGAGCCCTCCCTTTCCGTGTCTGTACCAGGTCTCCCCAGTACAGCCATTCTACAGGTCACCTACATGTCTGCTTCTCCACACAACAGCCCCTGGGCAGTTCAAGTTCACTTAACACTGGCAGCATTCAGGGGGAGTCTACTCAGGTACGTGCAACTGCTTCACTTGAACAGAGACCATCACCTGACATCTAAGCACAGATTTTTGTAGAGACTCTACCGGTCTCCAAGCCTCCCTGACAAATGTTGTCATCATTCAGTCATTTATGCAGGGCTTGGAAACGTAAACCCACTCTCAGCTCTGCTCGTTTCTCTTGCCACAACAGCAACCTGAGCACAAATCGTATTTCCAGAAAAGACAACGTTAAGTTGCATAAAAGGCTTATGAAAAAAATCAGAAGGCAAAAAAGGAATTTCTCATCTGCTGCTCTAATTACCTGAATATTGCCAACCAGTGTTTATCATCGTCAACAAATACACTAAATACACAACATGGGTTGTATTATTGTTGTCATTCATTATTGTTGAATCAACAGCCTGCAGTGTTTCCTAACCAAAAATAATTTCAGCCTTCTAAAAATCAGTTTTGCTGAAATTAGTATAAATATACTTCTCTTTCAAACAATAAGTAGCAAGAAATTAGGCTTCACCTCACTTGAAAAAATCAGAAAATGCACTCTTTGGATGAGCTGCTGATTAACAATACCAAGATTAACATCATTTGACTGATTTCTGTGTTTGAAAATGGATGCTACAAATTAGCAGTCGAAATATTTTAAGAACTCCAGACCAATGCCCTCCCCCAACCCCCTAAAAAAGAAAATTACCAAAAAAAAATAAATCTAAAGGCATTTCACCTGTCTGAAGGTGAAACCTCAGACTACTATGGAGGGTATCTTTTTGCAGCTATTCCAACATTTGGGATGCTCTTTGCCATGTGGTCAGATGCCTGTGGTTTCACATTAAAGCTCCTCAGAGTCACTGTGGGAGGAGCTTTCTGCTGGGGCTGTCCCACATCTCCCACTGTTTACCCAGGAATTTTCAAGAGAGAAACAAGTTACTTCCAGCTCTACTATGAACTCCTGTAAGCTGCTGGTTTTAAGAAACCTTTGCAAAATATACTCACTAGAGGACAATGAGGGTTGATTACTGGAGGAGAGCACCAAATACATGCACACACTGAACAAAAATATTACACAGGTACTGAAGGTAAATCAAATATTTCTCAGTGTGTTTCCTTTTCCTTCACTGAAAAAAAA
Organism: Actenoides lindsayi; assembly: GCA_025331215.1. Lineage (NCBI taxonomy): Eukaryota > Metazoa > Chordata > Aves > Coraciiformes > Alcedinidae > Actenoides > Actenoides lindsayi. The sequence continues at coordinate 43,386 of WTSP01005978.1, forward strand.
ACCCAGCCAATTAATTTAAAAGATGTATAAAGACTAATTCTTCTAACTTACACTTGAGTTTGCAGCCACACATGCTGTAGATGGAGCAGCATCACCTCTCCTCCAGCTCCTGAGTTCCTCCTCTCATTTTAAAGGTATAACAACATTAATAGCTGTGTTCCTCGTCTCCCTTTCCTGAGCTTCCTCCTCTTATCTTAAAGGTATGACAATATTCAATAACCGTGCTCCTTTGGCCCTTTGGCAATACTCATTTATTTCTGAAGTTCAACATCCTTATGAAAACACTGAGAAGAGGAGCAACAACACTGCAAGCTGCAAAAGGGTTTGGGGTTTTTTTTTTTTAGTTGGTTGGTTGGAGGTTTTTTCACCAGAAGAGAAGCAAGCATGTTCTTTTTCTACAAAAACCTGGAATCTTTTAACTGACTATTCATTGGCTTCTGCAGATTATTAACAAATAAACACAACACCACAGGATTGAATCTGTTTAACGTGGCCCCACGCAGGTGTCAGCACAACAACGTGACACAGGTCTGGAGGACAGAAGATGTTGTGCTGGAGACTCCCACATCCCCTGATCACCACCACCCCACCGCTCTGCAGACCAGCATCCTTAACATTAGACTCATTCCTCTGTCAAAACATGGAAATGAACCATCCACCTTCCAAAGTGACTCTGCTCAACAACCAACCTGCTGCAAGGAGTTACCTTTTGTAACTCCCTGGGTTTAGCAGGCAAGGGGGAAAAGCACAGGGGTAAAGGGCCAAAAACTGTAAAGCCCCTTCAAATGAAAATGACACAAAAAGGATCACTATCGTAGCAAGCCATAATATACTAAATCCATCACCTTCCTCATCTGCCAAGCCTTTTACATTCCCAGAGATGAAGGAAAACACACAAGCCATTGACCACTTGAACCGAGTGATGCTTGAGTGCCAGGATGGTATGGTGAGTCCACACCAGTTAAGGTAGAAGGCTATTTCTGGATGTTTAAGAAGTTCTGGCTTTTAAGGGGCTGCATCAGGATGCAATCTTGTCATATGATTATCACCCGTGTCTCCAACTCTGCGTGGAAAAATGGTGTTTCCAACCAGACTGGACTTCTCGTGTGGCTGGTGTTATTATGGGAAAATCTAGGAAAAGGTGCCAGAAAGATGACAATGCAAAAGAGCTGCAAAGCTCTTTGATAAGGAAAAGAAAACAGCTTTCAGGATGTTTAGAAACAGCCTTGATCTTTCTGAAGATGTTTTTGGAAGACAGGTTTTGTCTCTATTTTGAGTTGTTTTTGCCCCCAGTGCAACCTTCCAGCCCTAGACAGCAGGAAAACAGACAGCCCTGAGAACTGCACTGCCCTGGCTGTGGAGGACAGAATGGAAATCTCCAATGGACTGACATCAGATTTATGTTTTGCAGCCTAAAAAACACAAGACAGTTGCTACAAACCTACAAGCACAGTCTTGGGACCCTGCACATCCCTACAATCGTGTAATTTATGGTCAGCACAGCACAACCCTGTGAGGGCAAGAGGAACAGAGCAAACAACTGAATCTGAGAGCAGATTTCCACTGTTAAAAAGGAATTCAAACTGGAGGGAACCAGCTTTTTGAGGATAAAAAAACCCCAACAACAAACAAACAAACAAGGAAATTTATAATGGTAGTATTAATTCATTTTATGAGGAGATGTCATTGCCAGTTGGGTTGTACCTATGAAAAGGATCAAAAAGGACTCATGCTCACGCACACTGTTAAAATTAAAACAATGACAGAGGCAATTACCATTTTTCATTCCTTCTGTAAATATTATTACAAGCTGTTTTTTCACAAAACATTACCAAGTACAAGCTCCACCGCTCCTGGTAAAGGAACACAATTAAAATAATTGCAATTTCAAAACTGAAGAGAATTATTGGACCTTTTCTTTTTTTTTCTCTTTTTAATCTAAATTCATGTTTAACATTGTCTAAATAAAATATTTTGGAACCTCTAGAGAAAAGGCTGCTCACTTACTCAAAATAAATCTCTGCTGTGAATCCTTCAGCAGATATTCCTTACATGAACTCTCTCATTTAAGAAGCACTCATGCTGATCATGTGTACAGTGTCATCTTCATTAAAAATAATCAGGAATCCCTAGGCAGACATTTGCACTTGATATTATAAAAGCTCAACGTTTCACAGTACTGCAAGGTTTCCCACCATTCATTCATATTTAATTCTTGAAGATGCTTCAATGCACATAAAATATTTAGCAGTCAAAGGGGTTTTCAAATTAGAATGGTTAATATCAGCATCTTCCTCAAAACAGTTGTTCATTTTTAGTAAATCACCCAAGCTTTCATTTATCAAATGTTACCACATTCAGAAATACAAGTTGTCCATGGAAAGCCTACGCTCGATACGTGCTGCTGCCCTAGAACAAACCAACCTGCAATTCTTTTAAAGCTTTAGATAATGATTCCACTCCTGATGAACACAGGATAAATTGTGCTGAACAGCCACCAAACCATCACTCTGGTGGAAGCACAGCTTCCGAACTTAAAGCTGCGCACGAAGCCAGGCCACGAGCCCACCAGGACAGGCTGACTGATGAACCTGAAATTGAATTAAGATGTTAAGACTGTATAGAGACCACCTCCAGCTCAGCAACCTAAATAAATTCCCTTTCTTTTGCTTTTCTGTGTAATTATCTATGTGTGACACATCTGTCTGAACACGCGGAAACGACACCGTAATCCACTTTGGTATCAGGATTAGGGAGTTCAGACACCAATAAAGGCATTAACACTGCTTTGAATGTAGACAGAATTGAAGCACATTAATGCTACTCAGGGAATAAATATTCCCGTTGTCAAGCACTGTTCCTACCACACTGCTATCAGCCCTTGGCAGTCAGAAAGTGAAAGAGAAAAGAATATGATTTATTGGACAGGAAATATTTCATTATGCTGACAATTTAGCTTAATCAATAGATTTTAACTTTCATAAATTAATAAGTCGCTGATGCCCATAAAATAACTTTACCTCCCTGTTCCCACATGCAATCTGTATTTTAATTTCCAAAAGCTTTCCATGACACCGTTTCAATCTGTGTTTCCACAATACAGTTTTCACTACACGGAGACACAGGGAGCAGAAAGACCTACACTGAAAAGAGCTGAACGCTTCTGTCCCATCTCCCCACCCTGACTTTAATTCTTTCTCTGCCTTTTGACTCTTAAACATAACGAGGGTACAAGCACAAGGCCAAGGTTACAAACTCAAAAGCATCAGGCAATAGGAGAGTTCAAAAGACTTGAAAAAAAGACGTCCATCCTAAAATAGCTGTGACAGAGCACAGTAATGTGGAGTCCGGGCACGAATTTCAGGGTTAGGAAGAAGTCACAGAATACTGAATTTCTTCAAAAGAAAAACTACATCTTCTGAAAACTCTGAAAGCCCTATTTCCATGCAAGGCAAAGTCCTTTCTCTAGCATCTCCTAACACCTTAGATCCGGGGTTTAAACACTATGGTGTGCTCCTGTTTCTCCCTAAATGAATGAATGAATAATCAGTGGCAACAAGCAGCTGTATCTTACAGTGGAGGATTTACAAGCTTGCTTGGTTGTTTTTTTTTTAAGTAAAAATTATGATGTGACAACAATAACAGTACCACTAAGTACAAAGTCAACACCACCAATTCACACCTCTGTCTTCCCACATTTCCAGGTGACATCCCCACCTTTCCAGCTCCCCTCACCCCCGCATGCCAGACTCGGCTCCCACCTCCTCCGCGCTTCCAGTGGCATCCACGAAGTGCAGTTTCCAAGCTGAGCACCACCTAATAAAAACATGCACTATCCGGACAGAAAACGGAGCGCAGCACACGCTCTGTCCCACGTGTTCAAAATTACAAGGTGGTGACCTTCACATCCGACTGCAAAAAAGCAGCATGTCAATGTAACGTCCTCGCCGAGCGTGCAGCAGCCAGCCAAGAAACAGCCCAGCCCAGCATCTGAAGAGGAGTGATAACTACTGAACTTTAAACCAGTTTAGGAAGGTATTCTGTTTGATAAACATTGCAATCAGCAGTTGCCTACGTTAATTCAATATTTTCTCACAGATTTGCATCCCATTTCCACCTATTCACCACCACAAGCTGTTACTCGTACAGAAGGGATGTGAAAAGCTGATGTCTTGCTCCAAGCTGCTCCTCTATTCAACCCAAAGCAGCAAGGACACTGAGGTTTTCTTCAAAGCATGAAAATCAGAGCAAAACCTTTACAGACCTTTTCAAAGCCTAGAATGCATTTGCATGACAAAATTTAACAATTACAAGGAGATGGAATTTTTTATTTCATTACACTAGCAATACGGAGAAGGAGACAGAGAATCAGTTCCAGATGGTGCCCTGGTTTGGTTTGTCAGCTCCACAAGGGTTTGGGAAGGTTTTGTTGATTGATCTTGGAGTGCTAACAATTCAGAAACCCTTTTTTTCCCCCCCAAACAAAAATTAAATACATACCTTTCTCCTACCTTCCCTAATCTTTTACCATGTCACTCTATACACCTCTCCTTGCTCAGCCCCCCAAAAGTTATCAGGAAAGTTTCTGGTGTCATTTTTGTTGTACAAAATACAGCCCCCTACAAAGAAATGAAAAAAGAACCCATCATGTGAATGACTTACTGTATTTTGGGGGTTTATTTACAGAAATGCAGTCATCTGCAACTAGAGCAGGGTGCTCAGAGCCCCGGCCAACCTCCCCTGCAATGGTGCCAGGGATGGGGCAGCCAC